>JBBPTK010000253.1:0-19812 GCA_038094135.1 Spongiforma cf. squarepantsii | reverse complement strand
TGCATGTCCATGTAGTAGTGGATTGTATGGTATTGTTTTTTGGTGTATGATACCATTGAAAGAGAAGAATGCTTGTAGATCTTGTCCAAGATATTCTCCTCCTCAATCTGAACATACAGTGGAGATGGAGAGAGAAGATTGGTTCATAAGCCAGATGGCAAGAGAACGGAAGTGATGAGCAGCAGCAGCCTTGTTACCAAGAAAGGCAAGTTGGGCAAAGCCAGAGTAATCATTAATAATGGTGAGGACGTAACATGCTTTGGAGCAAGGGAGGGTGGGAGGGGGACCAATGAGGTCTGTGTGAAGCAAAGCAAGAGAATAATCAGCTCTTTTGTCAGAAGGACAGAAAGAACGATCAGTCATCTTTCCAAGAGAACAGCCTTTGCAGGAAGGTGTAGCTGAAGGAATTGATAGTTTGGGAACACCATTTACTTTGTGGTGAATGATGTTAAGAGCATTTTTTGAGGTATGGCTCAATCGTTGATGCCATAGGTTGTAAGAATCTTCCTTTGTCAGAGAGAGTATAAGATTCTCTGGTTTGATCAAAGAGGACCGAAACCAGTGAAGGTTGTTAGATGGTGCTAGTGCAGATGCACATATCACCATCTCATTCTCTGTGTTCCAAATGTATGTCACATTATTTTCCACTTGACATCTATACCCTTGAGCTATTAGGGTATTCAAGCTGAGTAGCTGATGTGAAGCAGATGGCATGTGCCACATGTCTTTGAGTGTAATCCTTTTTAATGGTTGATCTTCGATGATGACAGTTCCAGGTCCATACATATCAGCAGTTTGTCCATTTACAACAATGGCAGATCTTTGTGTGATCCTAGATGGACAAAGTCTTGGCTAAAAGGGGTGAGATGATGGGTACAACCACTGTCAACCAACCAGTGGTTTCTGGAAAAAGCATCAACATGTTTCTTAGTTGAACACACCATGGGGTTTATTCTCAATATCCATGTAAACAACTGAAGTGGATAAGGATAAAATCCTTTCTCATGGTGTGAGCATGGCACATTCAGTGTTGGCTACAGTAGCCAGGATATTGGCACAATCAATAGCATCGACATGACCAAAACTGTGTGAAGAGATTAGTCCTCCAATTGTTAATTTTATCTTCTTAGCAACTTTCTTCTTCTTTTCTCTCCTAGGAATAGCTTGGTAGGTCTCTGTAGCATGGATGAGGTAACCTAGATGAGACATATCTGGTTCCTCAGTTGTCAAAGGGTGTCATATCCATTCCCAACCATCCATGCCCTTCTCTGGCCTTCTCTGAATCGATCCTGATGCTTTTACCCTCAGAGTTGTTCCTTCTCTATCGGACTTCCAATACACTGCCACTCTTTCTACTTATGTAGTTCCTTGTACTTATTCCACAGCCTCCACTTAGGACTTCCACAGTCCCAAGTGATTACTCATCCCACATTCCCTCTTAGTCATGATCTGTAATTCATTACTCATGTCCTCCATTCCTCATCGAACTCCGATCAGAATCCTAGTATATAAATCCTACGTATTCTGATGTACTCTCCTTAGTTCGAATATTAACGTTAAACATCTAAGTCTCTTCCGACTTCTCCTTACCTCCAAAATCCAAGGACTGTAGTTCAACAAGGGCATGACATACACGCCCTGCGCCAATGTCCTCATCATCTCAGACCTCCATCTTCTCTGTCTCAGACTTCCATCCATACCATCTCTGAACCCTTCTCTCAGTTTCCCTTCGGCCTCCCTCAGACTTAGGTCTGGAAGACCCAGACTTGACAAAGGACTGATTTGAGGGTCCTATGTTGAATCCAGTGTCGATATCCATGTGTTCATTGACATTTTCCTTTTTTGGGAATTTGACAATGGGATTGTTATCCAAATGGATGGAGTTGATAAAGGTGTCTTCATCATTGAATGTATATCCTTCTTGTATTATTTCAAGTGCTTTTTCTTTCCCTTTTTTATTGAAACATCCTTTGGCCTGTTTCTGCTTTTGACTATTTCCAGGTTTGTTGGATTTAGAAAATGGTCTATTATCATTCCTCATGTTGAATTTTTTGAAAGGAGGAGAGGATGATGGGGTGGAATTCTGAGATGATTATGAATTCCAAGATGTAGCAGGTGGGCCTTTTTTGAGACAGTGTTTTTATTGGCTATTGTTGTTACTTCATTGGATTTGGGGAGTTTGACTCTAATTTTATTGCAATTTTGAGTCTTATAGAGTTCAACTTCATCTATAATCCAAGCAGTAATGGTGGTGATGTTGAATTCATTGTCAGCAAGGGCAGAGATAATTTGAGAAGGGACGTTGGGTAGTTCAGAGGGAAGGTTTGAAAGAAGGATCATGCAACAGATAAGTTCTGATACAGTAGATGTTCTAATAACGCATAGCATCAGGCCAGCCAATTTTTTTATGCATGATTAGAATTATGCACGTCTAGACATGTGACAAAATGTCACAATGGTGACTGTCATGACAGTGACACATCACATCATGAGGTTCAACACAAGTCTTGAAGTATTGAACAATCTGGGTGTGCATTTACATATGCAAAGGACAATTTGCCAGTCATGCATAATTAAGTTCAAGTGTCAGGCTAGTTTCAGTGGTGGGGCTACTATCCCCTCTAACGACTTCAGCAGGTAAATGACTTTGTCAGTTACAAAACATCACAGAAAAGTCACATTTGGTCACAGTAAAGAAATCTTAATGAGTGACAATGATGACAATTAGTGTGACTTTAGCTACCATGCCAAGTGCTGAAGTCAACTTGGGCCTGCCCAGTCAGGCTATCCTGGATCCATACACTATAATATCAAATCTAATAGTGCATAATGATCCAAAAATGTGATACATTATACATTATGCGACTATGACCACATTTACCACCCACCCGACCTCGTCCCAGCCAAAACTTGATGCAATATGAGAATTATGCACAGTGAGATCATGCGTTATGAGAACATCTACTGTATATCTGTGCCTCCTTCAAGGAGTTGTCTGAAGAGTGTAGTGACTTTGGAACAATCCTCAGCAGCAGAACCTAGGGTGATGCAGGTTTTAAGGGATTTTTGGAAGAGGCTAAACATTTGGGCTCTTCCTCTTTGTCCAAAGAGTGTCTTCATCTGTTCCCAAAGTTTCTTGGCACAAGATAAATAACCATTGACAATGTTTCCTTGATCATCAATGGTATGCTGTTCTGTATAATCAATGTATGTGTGAAGGGATATGTCAATTGTTTTGCTGATGATACCAGTGATGCATTTGTCAAGGACTTTGAATGTAGCCTTTTGATTCATGTTGGTGTAAAGAGTAGAACCGTCAATGATTTTAAACACAGATAAGGATTCAAGTTCCATGCATATGATAGAGGACTAAACTGGATAGTTTTGTTTTCCAGTGAGAATGTGTTCTCCAATGAATTTGGAGTTGTATTTAATAGAAGAGTTGGTAGGGAGAGTGTGTGCCATGTTTATAAGTGTTTAACTAGATGAAGATCAATTAAGCTGTCAGCATTTATCATCTCAAAGGTTAGATTAAACTCAAGATCAAATAAAGAAGGTGACACATTGCCTGGTTCTTCATTGGTTTCTTCATCATCACTGGACCAGTTAGTCCAGTTCCCAGTGTTGAGAATATGAGATAATCATATTCTAGAACAGTCTGTTCTTACTTCATACATCCAGACTGATTCTATTGCTATTCATATTCTTTCTAGAATGTTCTATAGTCTAGATCATTCTATATGATGTCATTGTCTAGAACATGACATCATCAGTCCAGATGATTCTATATGACTCATGCTGACTGATTTTACTTAATTTGAAATAAGAGCTTTACGCTATTGGCTGTTGTTCACAACCCTTTACCCTATTTCAAATATTCCTTTTATACTTACTGTGGACACAATAGATACAAACAATGTCCTGTAGTATATAAGACCAGGACTTTGTCCTGTCTCAATAATGAGTTCCCACCTTGTTCTCTCTTCTACAACCCAACCACCCAACCCTCTAAGTCTTACCAAGACTATAAAGAGTACTTGTTCCCATATAACCAAGTAAGTAGCAGTCTCTTGCTACTGTTCATTATCCCCTTCATTCCTGCACAGTAGAGATCTCCTATTTGGAATCTCTATACCCAGAGTCTATTCTAGACTCAATCTCAGGTTATTCTAAGATCTCCTCCTCAGGGGTATGACTTCATTTCTTTCTCTCTCTAATTCTTGAAGGTCAATGTAAGGAGTTTGAGGTACTGTATTTGCCCTTTGAGTGACATTTCTTGCAGTTGTTGATGTAGGTCATCCAGTGAAGGAAATTTTCTTGTTTTGGGATGATTCCATAGCCAAGTAGATTGGTGAATTCCCATGAGATTCATTTCTTCTCTATTCGCTTTGGATGATATAGATCTTTTCTCCAGTTCCAGTAGGATCTTCTTTTGTCCTTAGACTCGTTTTGGGTCATTTTTAGAGTAGTGTTTTGTGCATTCTAGCATAGATATGCACAGATCTAGAATCATATTTTCAAGGACATCAAAGTGAAGATTTTGGAAAAAATGAGGATTATCAAAGACTATACCAGTGTAGTGTTGGATAGTAGCTTCAAAACAATTCGTATATGGGTACAAACACCATGTGTCAAGAATAGCATTCACAAACAAAAAGTTTTGAGCATACATTAGTGGGACTCAAAATGAGCTATGGTTATGCTATGGTTACGCTATTCTCCTGCTATTCTCCTGCTATTATGGGCTCGAATGTTGGATGTCTGGCATGGGAGTGGCTGACTGAGTCTGAAAAAGACATGCCTGTCCTTTGCCCTCAACCTCAATGCTCTGCAAGACTCCAAGCCATCACCAATCTCCTCATGGCTAGAAGAGGTGGCCAACGTCCCACTCCTCACATTGAGGGCACTATGATACCTGCCCAGCAGACCTTGCCAGCCCCATCGAGAAGAGGTGGCACACCAAGTGCCCAGAGAAAGTGCCGTGGGAGGGGGGCCAAGGCTCCATCTGTACTGCCACCCCCTCCATCTTTGCAGGAGCCTGTGCAACCACCTACCAGGGTGGTCACTGTCACTTGGAAGGGTAGTTGCACCGACCAGCTCGTCGCCTGGATCACATCCAATGCTGTGGACGCACTATACTCTGTAACGATCGCTCAGTAACTGGAGACAAGCCATTGGGCAAGACCAAGAAAGACATTGTAGAAGCGATCACCAATCACATCTTCAAGTCCGATCCAGAGCATGCTAACTCATATTTGGCTGATCCCACAAAGTACATGACATCTGTCACCAACTGTTTGGCAGAGTGAGTATATCACGTCATGTTTCTGTCTTGGAGCTAATCGTACATCTACATATTTTAGCCTCAAGAATAAGTACCGCAAGCAACGTCAACGATTCAAAAGTACTGGTGGTGGCATTATACCTTCGAGTGCAGCGCAGAATCTTCTTGGTATGTGATACAATTTGGATCATTATTACATCACTCAATCCCTGTCTTAGAGGACGCCTGCTGTGTATTCCCATATTACGAAGAACTTGATGCAGTCTGGCACAGAATCCCATTGTTCGAGCTGGTATTGCCCAACCCAAAGACCAACCATGCTGATAATCTTCTTAAGGTCATCCAGAGTTCTGGACCGAATGACCCTGCTTCCGGATCAAAGCCGTATAGTGCCACTGCCAAAGAAGAAGAAGATCTTGATCCTCAAAATGATCCAACTGTCAACGTTAACGATAGATTGGGGGATGAAGACTTTGGTGAGGGTGCAATGGATGAAGAGCCCACGCTGGATGGGCGGTCACTTCAATTGTGATGAGGAGATGGACTATGAGGAATTCGAGTTTGAACCTCCGCCTCCTCCTAAGGTACGTGCGTATTCCTAACTCATTGTTCCCTCTGACTGACACTTGTATTCAGCAATTGGCTACATGGTGTCCCGGTAGTACAACCTTGTCGGTGAAAGGCAAGACACCTGTACGAGAAGGGCACAGTGCTTTTGCAGCAAGGCACTCCCCGTATGCGCGCCCTCCAAGCACCATCAGCTCCACATCCAAGCACAGAAGCATGCCGACAGATTCTTATTTGTCGTCTACGAAGGCTTCGGATCCAAAAGTTCAGTTGGATGAGCTTGGTAAGGCAGCTGAGGCGCTAGATGGTCAGGGTCCAGGTCCGACAAGCTCACGCTTGGCGTTGCAACTCAACTATGCATTGTGCAAGCGAGAACTGGAGATCCAGAAGGAGGCACTCACCCACCAGCCCACTCCAAAAGACGAAATCGAGTATGCTGAAAAACTCAAGCTGCTGGATATCAAATTGAAGGATCAAGAAGAATGTGCCATGTCTCATGAAATCGACTTATGGAACAAGCACATGGAATATTTCTGGTTGATGCAATCATCTGGTATGGCTGTCGATTCATCCATGCTCCCTGGTCTCCCTGCCTCTACTCAAGCTCCTTCACGCTCCTCACATGCGGGTCCCTCATATCCTGGTCCCTCACACTCAACTGGGTTAAGATGGATAACATCTACATCCATGATTAGGGTCCTTGGAGTTCTCATGAAATTACCTCCCCTTCCAGCATGGATATCAGCAATCCTTCATTGCTGGGCATGGTATTTTGCAGCTTGGGTAATCCACTCTTCTGAAGTGGCTGGTTGGGTCTGTTGGCTCAGAATCTTTTTGACAATCTTGTGATCCATTCCAGTGGCCAGATAGTCAAGAAGCATAGTCTGGTCAGTGATATTGGCCCCAGCAGAGTGGAGATGAAATTCTGAGACATATCTCTGGAATCCTCCTTCAGGGTCCTTCATGTCCTGACGCAAGGAGCGAAGCTTTCAGTGAGCTTCCTCTACAGTATTGAATGGGAAAAAGGTAGCATGGAAATCTTCCTCTACCTTGGCAAACATCTTGTTTGCAGCAGTAACTTCAGGGTTGGATATCTTTGTGTACCAATCTTCAGCAAAAGGGGCACCATTTCCTTTAGTCATCTTATTGAGAAGGACTAGTACCTTCATCACATCAGTATATAGAGCATCATTCATAGTGAAATAGGCTTTCATAGCCAATAACCAGTGGTTAGCATCTCTGCTGTCTCTCAAAAATCCTGAGGGAGACCAGCCTTTAGTTCAGTAGGTCATGCAGCTGGGGGATCATCCATTGGTACATCTGGATTGAGGGGGATTCAGAGGTGGTTCTGGGTTCCGATGGGGTTCAGGGTCTCTAGGGGGTAAGGGTGGTTCAGGGTTTGGGCGCACAGGTGTGGACACTCTGGGAGGGTTTGCAGAGATGTCTATCCTTTCCTCTCACTTTGGTGGACAGTAAAACCTTCAGCATCTACTGAAGTTCCGTCTTCCCAGAGATGATGTACTCCTGGAAAGAGTTTCTGGATTTCCTGGGTGAGGATGTAAGTGGGAGTGGTAGTTGGAGTGGTATCATCAGAGGAACTGGAGGATGGTGGGCAAATGCCCCATCAAGGGTGTGCTGAGAAAATGATGGATGTCTGCTCAATAGCAGAAGAGCAATGGAGAAGCTAGTTCTTTTGTTATGCGTAGCACTGTTGAGCTCAGCACACAGCCTTAGTGAGGATCTCACGAAGAGTCACATTAAGCTAAGGTAAAGTTGAGGAGCAGCAGGATCTCTCTATCTCACACTCAGAGACTCGAGGGACTAGTAACAATGCTGATATTGCATAGAACTAGCTTACTGTTCCTACACTAGGTACAAGGGTTTTTATAGTATGATCAGATAGCACAGACCAGAACTGGTTATGGAAACACATAGGGAAAACTGGGAAAGGGAAGTGGAGCTAACATGAGTCTGAACTGACCAGAAAGAGAAAGACTCATGTTAGTAAAAATACAATTGGAAATAATTCTGAAAGATATCTTCAGTCTTTCTGAGATTTCAGAACTTTAGAAGTGTTGGAAAGTATTCCAGAATGAGCAGCAGCACTTTCAGAGGTGTGGGAAAAGTCCGAAAGTGCAGGAACCAGAACACTGGAACTCCAGAATGAATTAATCATTAACATGGGCGACTGTTGCATGTGAGAAGGATAATAGTGGATCAAGGGGAATAAAAGAAAAATAGAATTCATCCACAACACAACCCCTTGTCTTGACTTGGACTGTAACAACTTGCCAAGCTCCTCTTTCTCCTCTGTCCTCCTTGGCCACTCATCCCTTCCAGCAGATTTCTGTGGATTTCATTACGGATCTTCTGGTCTCTTCTGGTTTTGATTCTGTTTTTGTCATGGTCGACCATGGTCTTATGAAGGGGGTGATTTTTATTCCTTGTACCAAAAACATCTCTGCAGCAGGTACTGCCAATCTCTTCTTCACCCATGTCTTCCCCTGATACAGACTTCATGACTGATGTATTTCAGATTGTGGTCCACAGTTTGCCTCAGCTTTCGCTCAGCAATTAGTGCAGTTACTGGAATATGAACATGTCCTATCCTCGTCATACCAGCCTCAAACAGATGGTGAAACTGAACATGTCAATCAGGAACTGGAATCTTACCTCTGCATATTTTGTCATGGATGGAACAATAAATGGGTGGACATCCTTCCAATGGCTGAATTCTCCCATAATTCTCAAATTCACTCTTCCACTGGTCAATCTCCTTTTTCCCTCATCCTTGGCTATGAACCTCGTTTCTATCCTGCTCTTGGCAAGACTTTCCTACCTGCTTTGGAAACTTGGTTGGCCAACCTATCAGAGGCACGGAAAGAAGCTCTGAAAGCTCATCACTGTTTTTAACAACTCATGAAAGGCTGGATCTCCTCCAAATTCAAACCCTGGAAAGTGGAAGACAAGGTCTGGCTTTCCAACACCCACCTTCATTTTCATTATCCCTCTAGAAAACTGGCTCCCCAACATGAAGGTCCTTTTGAAATTGTCCAAGTTTTATTCCCTGTATCTTACAAACTCTGTCTTCCACCAATGTGGAACATTCACAACATGTTCCATGCCTCTCTCTTATCCACCTATTGTGAGACCACTGAACATGGCCCAAATTTCATCTCACCTCCACCAAATGAAATTGAAGGAGAGAATGAATACGAAGTTGATTGGATCCTTTCCCATCATGGCACCCCTTGTTGGAGACAATTCCTAGTGGCCTGAAAAGGTTGGCCCTCAAGTGAAAATACTTGGGAACCAGAAAACAATCTGACACATGCAACTGACCTCCTGGCTGCATATAAACTGAACCATCCTCACATCTTCCCCTCATGACCCTCTCTCCACTTCACTGCTCTGACTTTGACTTCATTTCAAACAAACCTTTTTATCATTTTCAATTCTGGTTCCACTACAAGGTCCCCTACTCCCATCAACTTCTTCACTCCTCCTTTTGCTGGCTGGATCCTTGCCCTTGGCATCACTCTTATTGAATTTATGTCTTCCACCTCTACCCCAACTCCTTTATCATTGAACCATGCATCCTCAAGGTAACTCTCTGTGGACCAACTTGCATGAAGTTCTTCTGGTCTTAGCATACTTGGCCCATCTGTTCCTAGCACCTGGACCATGCAGATGGGGGAACAATTCCCTCACACTCCTATCGTTTCTGCTCTTCTTGATCTTCCAGTTCAAAATATTCTTTTTACACATATTCTAGAAGACCCTTCTTTACTTTGCTTCCTTGAGGATAAGGCCGAAGAGACAGAGGATGCAACCCAGGATGCAGATATGTATAATTTGATTCAACTTTAACATTGTTTTGCTTGACTTCAACTTTATCTATTTGATGCCTTTGCAGTTACTCCTTCTCTCCCTTCTGGTGCCATGATGGCATCCTTATCTGATTTACATCCCCTTATCCTAAATACCTTCTCCCTGTCCCACTTCATAGATTTGATCCCAACCATCCATCCTTTCCACCTATGGGATCCCCTCCAACCCTGGTGGATGTCTCTTCCCCTTCTGCTCAAGAGATTTATGCTGTGGAAGCAGAGCTTTGTCATTCCAATGCCTTCACTCCCTTTCTGTCCAGGCATGTCTGAACAGAGTCACAATCTGGACATGCCATCCCTATTCTGACTCCTTCCAAACTGGAACGAGTTGTTCCCGTTCTGGATTCCTCTGGTTGAAGAGTCACTATCAGCATCCCCTCCTCCAATTCATCTTGGTTGCAACCTACATCTGCTTTCTCTCACAACTCAAATTTGACATCATCTTCTCTGCTCTCCTCCCAGGGTCATCACAGTTGTAGGGGAAGACCAACCCAACAGCCAATCCAATTGGAACTCTATCCCCAGAACCGTGCTTGCTCCTCTATCCAGTCTCGCAGAGTGGATAACAACCATCCTGTCAGACATTGCCCTTCAACTGAGCGAGACCAGCATGGGAATTCTCCTTTGGCTTTCACATCCCCTGCCTTCCCCTGCTATAGTTGCACATTGCTTTGTCACTCTATCTGTCACTGCCCCAATTATCATTGCCTCAATTGTCAGCAATCTGGACATCCCCTTGCAAACTGTCTGTGCCTCCATACTTGCTGACTTTGCTTCAGTGTCGGTCATGTGGAACGGGACTGCCCGAACCACAGTTCGGATCCTGAATCAGGAGAGGACAGTGATGTTGCTGATGTGATTGAGCGGAACACTGAAGGTGATTTGGTTTAGAATGTTGGTGCAGCCAGTGGCTCCACTATATGAAGGGGGTGATGTTACAGTCCAAGTCAAGACAAGGGGTTGTGTTGTGGACAAATCCTATTTTTCTTTTATTCCCCTTGACCCACTATTATCCTTCTCACATGCAACCTGAGCCATCCGTGTTAACAATTAATTCATTCTGGAGTTCCAGTGTTCCAGTTCCTGCACTTCTGGACTCTTCCTGCACCTCCGGAAGTGCTTCTGCCCATTCTGGAATACTTCCTGCACTTCTGGAGTTCCAGAATACTTTCCTACACTTCCAGAGTTCCAGAATCTCGGAAAGACAGAAGATATCATTCAGAATTATTTCCAACTGTATTTTTACTAACATGAGTCTTTCTCTTTCTGGTCAGTTCAGACTCATGTTAGCTCCACTTCCCTTTTCCAGTTTTCCCTATGTGTTTCCATAACCAGTTCTGGTCTGTGCTATCTGATTGTACTATAAAAACCCTTGTACCTAGTGTAGGAACAGTAAGCTAGTTCTATGCAATATCAGCATTGTTACTAGTCCCTTGAGTCTCCGAGTGTGAGATAGAGAGATCCTGCTGCTCCTCAGCTTTACCTTAGCTTGATGTGACTCTTTGTGAGATCCTCACTAAGGCTGTGTGCTGAGTTCAATAGTGCTGCACATAACAGGATGATCCAAATGATATGTATGAATCATTACAGGTGACAACACAACCGTTCTCTGAACATTGGATCAAATTTCATCTTAATGCTGCCATCACACAACCAAACATTCCCAAACAATATCAGGATGTTCTTAAACTTCCACAACAAGAACAAAAACATTGGTTTACAGCTATAGAAGATGAAATCAAATCATTCAAAGAAAGAAAAATTTGGGATTTAGTCAATCTGCCTAAAGGTCATCAAGCCATCAAAGGAAGATGGACCTATGTCAAGAAACCACATAGCTAAGAATTTCCTGATGGACAGTACAAAGCCCGCTACATTGCAAAAGGCTTTACACAAGTCTTTGGTATAGACTATGAAGAAACCTTCTCACCAGTCGCAAGATTTGAAACTCTTCGACTACTCTTGTCACTAGCTGCACTTTATGATTGGGAAATCGAATCTCTAGATGTCAAGACTGCTTTTCTCTTTGGAGAACTGGAAGAAGAACTTTATATGGTTCAACCAGAAGGTTTTGTCATGAAGATCAAGAGACAAAAGTTTGTTGACTCAAAAAAGCTATCTATGGTTTAAAGCAGGCTGCTCTCCAATGAAACAAAGCCTTACACAAATCATTGATAAACATGGGTTTCAAATGAAATAGTGCTGACCCAGGCACCTATTTCAAGTTTGAAGGAAAAGACATTATCATTATAATTGTCTATGTTATGATGCACTTTTCATAGGCAACAACAAATACAAAGTCCTTGCTGCAAAGAAGATTTTCATGAAGAAATGGGAATCTAAAGACCTAGGAGAAGTAAAACAATATCTTGGTATGAGAATAACCAGAGATAGGAAAAACAGGACCATCATTCTGGATCAAAATGATTATGCAAACAAAGTCATCAAACATTTTCGTTAAGAAAACTGCAAACCCGTTTCTGTTCCACTTCCTACAGGTTACAATCCAAAACCAAATATTCAAGAAGCTGATCCTCATCTCTGCACTATGTATCAATCAGTCATAGGATCATTGCTCTACATTATGCTTGGCTCAAGACCAGACATTTCCTATGCTGTCATCAAAATGTCACAATTCTCAGCAAATCCTTCCGAAGAACATATGGATAAAGCAATGTATATCATCAAATATCTATCATCCCATCCAAACTATGCTCTTCAATATCAAGGAACACGAAATACCAATGGTCTTATTGCATATTGTGATACAGACTGGGCTGGCAATATAGAAACCTTCAGATCTACAACTGATTATGTTATCTCTCTTGCCAACAATCCTATATCATGGTTAACAAGATGCCAAAAGAGAGTTAGACTTTCCTCCACTGAAGCAGAATACTGTGACATGACAGAATGTGCCAAACAGATTCAATGGATTCAAAACATCTATCAAGATCTCCGAATCAAACTTTCCAATACCTATGTGTGTTGATAACCAAGGAGCCATGTTTTTAGCACAGAACCCTGCACAAGAAGGATGAACCAAACACATCCATAAAGATGATCACTATATTCTAGAGGCTATCAAATTTGGTGAAGTACTCCTATACTATATGCAAACTGGTGAACAACACACTGATATGTTAACTAAAAACCTTGGCAAAATAAACTTCGAGAAAGGAATCAAATCTATCAGTCTCATTACATTCCCACTTCACTAAAAGATTCTAGTGAGGAGAAGTGTTGAGAATATGATAAAATCACAATATTCTCATTGGTTGAATATGTTAAGTTTATCTTTCATTTCAACCTTCACTATTCATCTTCTATTGGTCACATGACCAATTACATAATCTTCTAGAACATTCCATTCTAGAACATTGTAAATGATATCATCATCTAGAACATGACATCATAGATAAGGATTTGTCATATTTCATATGAGCTACTATTCCTATTGGATAGTATTAATACCTTATCATCCAACCCAGGGTTCAGGGTTATACAACCCTATACCCATTACCAATTTACCATATATACTTACTGCAGACCACATAGATACAAATAGTCCTTGTAGTATATAAGACTGATGAAAAGCACCAGTATTATTAACAGTCTTAACACCTGTTCTTATATCTTCAAACCTCAGACCTAACAAGTCACTCAATCCCTACACTAATAGTTCTTTCCACCTAAACCAAGTAAGTGACTAATCTCTGTCACTCAATTCCCTCTTCGTTCTTGTGCTAGAGAACTCTCTTCATAGAGGTTCTTTAGGTTATGAGCCCTGCCCCTTCAAAGTAGTCCATCTTTATACTAGTTTTTCCATGATGCCTACTTTTGATGGCACATTCACTTGGTTTATGGTGTATGTCACCAATTTTCTTCACATCTTATTTGGTGCACTTCTTCATTCATCAGCCCATCATCCCACTTCTGTGGATGACAATGTGGTTACTTGGGTTGACACTGATAACACGGTCATTGCCATCTTTGATGAGCGAACTCGCAAATCTACTACCATCATCATTAACTCAGATGAGATACTCACCTGTAATGCCATTCCTAGGGAGGACCAAGGGATTTCTATCCCCAACCTAGCTGAACTTGTCCTCCAGCATTACCATAAGTTTCACTTGCTTGTCATCCATCCTACCCACATTCTAAGGCCTAACCAGTGTCCTCCTCACCTCAACACACTTCCTCTTGTGACTACTCTACCTCCATCTCATCCATCTCATCCCACTCCCTTGAGACAACAAACCTTGAGCTCATCTCCAAACTCCAGTGACAACAGGTCAAATTCTAGGCCCCTATCTGTGCATTTTGGAAGGTGTTCTGAATGCGCAAATCGCCACTCATATTCTGACCCTTGTCCTACCTCCAGAAATCATAGAAATCGCCCTTGTCAAAACCTCTCTGGAAATCAATCCAGTTCTGTGCATTTTGGCACTAGTCCAAATTGCGCAAATCCTCTTCCAGAAAGTCGAAGGTGTTTACTCTGTAATCCTCACTCTCACAATACTCTTCCTTCCCTATCTGCAACCGACCCATTTGCAGAAACCACAGGTGCTACCACAATATGGAAATAGTCCTTTGTCTTCGCCATATCTTCCCTAATCAACCAGCACCTCCTACTCATGAACTACCTACTCCAGTTCCAGGTGACTCAGAAGATCATGACCCCATACCTGCCTATTGACCTAATCAAACTGGTAACCATGACTCTACATTTGTCATCACTCATCCCAATGGCACTTCACAATCCTACCACTTTTCCCCAGATCTTTGACCTAGTCCCTACAGCAGAAATTCCTCTATTCAACTCCTTCAAAGAAATAAAGGTGTACAAGGAAACTCCCAAACCTCCTCTAGTGATACACTTGCAGGACAGGATGGTGATCTACTAGGACTTAAAGCAGCTATCAGACCTGGCAATGGATCTACAGACAATGTGAGATTTTTACAGGTCCTCTATGGACCACCAGTTTGGGGAGGTTTTGGAGCTAGTGGAGATGGAAGTGGCCCTCCAACAGAAGGGCAACATACTAACACTGGAGAAAGAAATGATTTCTAGATCCTCTTGCACTGCCACTCTCATCACTCTCCATAAGGAAGAAACTGGCCTACCATATGATATCAATACTTCCATATATGAAGATAAACCCCTTTCATTTGTCTTCGAATCAGGTGGCATTCCTATCAACTATTGCCCCTGGTTCAATCACAACCAATCCCCTTCCCTTCAACATTGGCAAGGTTTTGAAATCTATCGGATGGCCCAGATGCCTTATGATGACAAGAAAAACTGGTGAGACATGGAGAGGTTTATGAAGTCACAAGTACCTAATTTCTTTTTCATTCCTCATCTTGGCAGTCATGGTCCATATTGCTCCCCTTCTATAGCTACTTTCAACAAGCAGCTTGACAGTATTTTGCAGATCAGTTTTATTTCTCCGAAAATCCTTACTTCATTGAAAAATGCAATGCCATCTTCAAAGCCAGAAAAGCCTTGGTCAAGGTACACAAGCAACTTGATTGTAGCATCACCTATGATAAGCTCAATGGAGCATACACTCCAAGAGCAAGGTGGCTTGACAGGAGAAGATGTGCAAAGGCTAAGGCGAAAGTGTAGGTTATATTCAGAATTTTCTTACTTCATAGATGATCTCCTTTCATATCCCGTTCACCCTTCCCTTTGGAAAGATGATTCTTATGCTAAAGATTACCAGACTCACCATATAGATTGGAGAATAGTTGCACTCAAGTAGGCTATGGTCACACTATTATTATACTATTATGTTTCTATTATCACTTCTATTATTCAGCTACAATGAGCTCAGATTTTTGACAAAGTTTCAGACTCTGCTATGCCAAGATGCTGCCGAGGCGCAGACCGGATTTTACTGATCACGTGAGGGTAATCTCCTTCCACACTGCTAAGTCCCTGATCCGAACGCTTCGTGATTTTGCAGCTTTCCATAGTACTACAAATGCAATAAAACTCTAATGCTATGTGTGATTGCTTGGCCCACCATCCACCCACCTCCTGCCATGGCTTGTGTGTCCGAAAAACAAGTCTGCTCAGAGCAATCAGCCAGTTAGAAGACAAGGTAGAAAAACGAAGGCAGGAGAACTTACAGGATGACAGTGGGGAGGATGACCTTAGCTCGGACAAGTCCATTATATCTGTGGAGACGTATGTTGTGATAACCCCTCCTTTGGACTCTGCATTCGAGGATGAATCTGATGAAGAGTCGACCGATTCTGAGTCGGTTGGTTCAAGGGAAGGGAAAGATCAGCGATACCGTCACCTGATCAGCGCAATACAGGCATACCAGGACGAAGTAACTCTAGCCCACATTTTGAAGACATGCTTGGGACCAATGCCCTGATCATCACAGCTGCACCTCCTCAAGTACTTCGCTGAGGATTGACCTCATCTCTTCCATGCAAAAGTTCGGGTCGATCTGGACGTCTCCGATTGTATCCTAGATGAGATCAGCGGAAACCCTATCTTTTGTTCGGGGTCAAATAAATTACAGATTCCTGTTGCAATCCAACTCGCAATCTTTTTAAACCGAATCAGCCACTACAGCAATGCAGCAACACTCGAGGACATTGGCCAGTGGGCTGGAGTCTGTGTGGGGTCAGTCGTCAATTGCACAAACCGTGTAATGATTGCTCTGGCCTGCTGGCACAACAACTTCATCGGGTATCCTGAACCTGGGTCAGCAGAGGTCATGTCAGCGAAAGCATTCGTGGAGGGGAAAACATGCGCTGCATGGAATGGAGGGATTTATGCAACAGATGGCTCAACTTTTAACCTATTAGAAAAGCCGTCACTTCATGGCGACACTTTCGCTGACAGAAAAGGTCGGTTTTCGCTCAATTGCCAAGTAAGTCAAATACATACCTTGTCATGCCTTACCTGATGTGTTGAAGATTGTCATTATGGTTGATAGCCTTGCCATTGTTGACTATGGTTTGGGTCATCCAGGGAGTGTCCATGACGCATACACATTTCAGGACACCGAAGTCGGAAAGCATGCAGGGAACCAAATTCCTGAAGATCAGTGGATATGGGCGGACAGTGCTTACCCCTTGAAGAAGTGGTGCGTTGTGCCTTTCAAGGCCACGTGGAACGAACCACTGTCAAGGCAAAAAAAGGTCTACAATAGATATCTCTCCAAGGTACATACCTTCAAGTATTCGGCAGGGACTTGCCTAACTGCACTTTAGGTTCACATTCGTGTCGAGCATGCATTTGCGGCCAAGGCTCAAAGGCCGTTTCCAGTCACTGCGGGAGCTTCGGATGCATATCCGAAATCCAAACAACCTAAAATATGCTGTCCACTGGGTGCAGAGTTGCCTGATTGTGCATTTTGAGAAGCAACTCGGAAAGTCGCAGAGTTGGCAGGTAGCCTTTTTCAGGCGTTGGGGGAACCATGGACAGTGAACACTGAGCAAGAAGCATAGGGGCAAGAAAATGTAGTAATATATATGATTTTGCTACTACATTCATCGCAACAAACAACATGAACGGCCATGAAGAAGAATAACGGCAGAGAAAGGTAACATACGGATAAGGCTGTCAAACACCAGGTCCAACAAAGTGACATTTGAAATACACAGCAGCTAAAAAGGAGTCTGAGCTGGATTTACACTGCACAAAGGATTCGAAGCCTCAAAGTCTAGGAAAAATCTGGGTGGACACGCCACCTGCGAGAGAACCACTGTTTCATCTGCCATAAGGTTGGCTGTAGAACTGCCAATCATCCTTGTGACCACCCACAATGACAAACCTCTTCCAGTTCCTCTCAGACTATTCCCACTTCTTCTGATTCTGGTACCAGTACCAGAACTGTCAAACGCACTTGGGCCCATTCCATTGCTACTCCTGCTCAACCCTCTGCACTAGGAGAGTATGTCAACAAGATTATTATGGAGAAACATGCCAAGAAAGATGAGATCCTCAAGGTACTACAAACCATTTATGATGACGATGAAACCATAGCTGCTATTGAGGAGCTTCTGGAATCAAAACTGGAAGCTCTGGAAGACAAGAAAGAGAATTTTTAGCTTGGAGGACTAGAGAGATGTCTAGCTCTTCTAACAAACTTGTTTGTGTACTCTGTACTTCCCCCACTGCCAGATCAATTCAACTCCCCATTCACCTGACCGCCATGGGATGAACTAAACCCTGCATCTCATGCAAAGCTCTAGTAGATTTTGGAGCAACTGGGAACTTTATCCATCAGTCTCTTACTTCTCGCCATCACCTCCCCCTTACCAAATTAACTCAACCTGTTACTGCTGCTAATGGTGATGGTACCCCCAACAAAAATGGTGTCATTTGTTATAAGACAACCTTGAATGTTACCATTGATCACTCTACCACCCCTGTTGATTTCCTTATCCTCAATTGTGGAAAGGAGGAGGTCATCCTTGGTTTGCCATGGTTACAACAACATAACCCACTCATCAACTGGACTACTGGTCACATTTCTTTATCATCTCATCATTCACCTCCCAAGGAAACTCTGGAATCTTCTCTCAGAGGTACTTGTTACAATATCTGGGAGTCAATCCAAGCCTAGAGCTGAAGAAACTGTATGATCTGCAATATGGGGATAAATTGATATACAGACCACAATATCCATCCAACTAGCTATGGATAAAGAAGTTGCTCCTACAACCTTACCCTCCCCAATTGCAGATTTTGCTGATGTCTTTGGGGAGCCACCACCAGACCAACTATCTCCTTCATGTGGAGAATTTGATTTCTCCATCGACCTCAAAGACTCATTCATTCCAAAAGTTGCCAAAATCTACTCCTTGAACCCTCAGGAACATGAAGCATGCTCCACTTTCATTTCCGGAAATCTAGCCAATGGATGTATTTCACCATCAAAATCTCTCCAAGCTTCTCCCTTCTTCTTTGTTGCCAAAAAGGATGGCAACCTCCAACCATGCCAAGACTATCATTACTTGAATGAGCATACTGTAAAGAATGCTTATCCCTTACCTCACATTCTGGACTTGGTTGACACTCTCTGACACTCTAACATCTTCACCAAACTTGATATTTGCTGGGGATATAATAATATTCTCATCCATCCAGAAGTCAAATGGAAGGCAGCATTTATCACTCCAGAAGGACTGTATGAACCAAATGTCATGTTCTTCGGATTCTCCAATGCTCCTCCCAACTTCCAAGGATTGATGTGCCACATCTTTGGTGACCATCTTGCTGAAGGATGGCTCATCATTTACATGGACAACTTCTGCATACATAATAAGAATGATTACGAGCAACACTGGGTCTTGATTCACAAAGTCTTACAACACTTCCAGGAACATGCACTCTTTCTCAAACTCACCACATCAGCAAAGATGTAAATTTTCTGAATCAACTTATCTGACTGAAATACACTGAATGTCTTAACTAAGATTTATGTTCTGAATTAGACAAAAGTTCTGTAATCAGACATTTCAGACAGAATTCAGACAATTAGTTCTAAAGATATTCAGATCACTTCTATTACCAGACATTTGAGACAGAATTTAGACAATTAGTTCTAAAGATATTCAGATCACTCCTGTAACCTGACATTTCAGACAGAATTCAGACTTCAGACAGAATTCAGACAATTGGTTGTTCAGTATAATGGAGAAATAAAAGGTATAGATTATTCAGATGAGTTTTAGACTTTCAGTTGATCATGTTATAAGATATTATATCTCTCAGATGAAATTCTATTTATTAGCTTTTCAGTTACTTAGATGTTTTGAACTATAGTTGAATCAGATAAGGATCAGACCATCAGTTCATTTAGCTATTCTAAGATAAGATATTTCAGATCAAATTTAGACAATTAGTCCACTAGATATTTAGACAATCATTTTATCAGATCTTTCAGTCAAACTTTAGATCATCAGTTGGTCAGTATCCTAGACAGCAAATAGTACAGATCATTCAGTTATGATTCAGACTTAGATTGTAAATTACTAAAACTCTTACATGGAATTCAGATTATCAGATGTTCATTGATTCAGATAACTCTGAAA
>JBBPTK010000252.1:0-19831 GCA_038094135.1 Spongiforma cf. squarepantsii | reverse complement strand
AATTAGGACCGGTCCGGATCGGTCCAGTTGCCGGTTGCGAGTTTTTTGGATGCCCTTTGGACCGGTCTCGGTCCGGTTGCCTAATTTGGACGAAAAAAACCGGACCGGACCGGACTTTAAAACACTATGCACATCATGTAATACCAGCATCCTGTGGTATTTGCACAAAATGAACCACCTGCCACCAATGAGATGGATGCCATTATCTGAAAGGGTAATAGAGCCACAGAATGGGACTTGTGTTCTGGATAGGATACGTAGCCCCAGGGTCATCCAAGCATGCTGCAGCCACTCCGTCTTGATGAGCTTGCATTCAGGGCAGGTAATGGAAGTGAACGGCAGAGATTGACCAAACAGAACATTCCCATGCAATGCCTTCCACATTCCTGGCTCGTGGGTGATGTCATGGAACCTCTTTGAAACCTGACAGAGGGGCAATATGTGGCAAGTTGGCAACCAGTTTGCACTCAACAGAAGGCAAGCTTACTGTTCACCATCTGACGACATCTTGAGCAGTTGTATAGCAAAGAATCTGCAAAATGATCTCTGTTGGAAAGATGCAGTGGTTTGTTGTGGTTGCTGGCATGATTCCGGATGTAAATAGGAGTGTAATACTGCGTGCTCCGATTGTCTGAGACTTCACACTAGCATCACCAAGTTTGCAAACACGTCACTTGGGGTGACGCGTGACGTTGCCATGGCATCACTGTGATGTGCGTCCATATGATGTAATACAGGCTTACCACATTGTCATCGAGTTGACGAGCAGTCAATATACCACTTATCAGGTGTACCATGCTGAGACATACGCCCTGTGGTTTTACACATGCTTGAGTGATAAGCATATATATGAAGTGAGAACTTGATATATGCAACCAGGTCGAGTAATAAACTACAGTGTACCATACCCCTCCTGAGCCAATAAATGGTCGTCGAGCTCCTTGCCCTTGCCAGCGATGACGTGGTCATCATCTTTGAGTTCCCCTGTATCTGCTATGTCACCAGGTGCACCATCAGCTTCCACATTTACTTCCTCCTCTTCCTCCTTGTTGTCTTCATCATCTGCTCGCATGTTCAACTCATTGCTTTCCATCTTGTCTTCTTTGTCCTTGTCCTCGTCATGTGCAACATCAGCACTCCTGTCTGAGAGAAGAAATATATTCCAATGTTTTGAACCTCTGTGTCCAATACTGCCCCCTCTGAAGCGCATGAACATGTCACAGTTGGCAAAGCTATTCAAGAAGTGACTCAAGTGAGTACACTAATATCTGTGATTGATGTGATGGTGGTACTCACATATTCATGTCAAACAAAGACCAGTCTTTGTCACCTTGTTCGTCGGGTTGCACAAATGACTTGCCCAATAAGTCAGGTGTAGACTTGAGATGGCTTGTGGAGTATCAAGTCTATGCAAGATGCATTGTAGGAAGCAAAGGACCTTGCCAAGCTTGTCCACCTCACACTGATGGATCCAGTCATCGTCATCATAAAATGACAAAAAATGATTGTATGAGTATCTGTGACCTTGACAGTGACCCAATATTCCAGTGGATCAGCATCACCGATTTCAGATCTGGTTTGATCCTGATTATCCATGAGTCATGTCTTATGCCATGTTGCTTAGCATGTACTAATGCAATATTGAATTCAGGAAATTCATAAAATATCTGAGTTGTTGTGTCAATACCAAAAATGGTTTTGGTATGTGAATGAACTTGAATGATAGTCATTCTTGATTGGCAGGTGGAGTGCATAATTATGATCCAAAGGAACTTCCAATATGACGGTATTGCACAGTGATCCAGAGTCTAGATCCAACCAAAATTCTACAAGACTTCTGTTCACCACCAGTAAGATATATGTACATATGTACAAGTCCACCATACTGGCACACATACCACTGTGGGGTGAGTGAGGTCCTCCAAAACACATATGCAACCCAGTATCCTTCCTTGAAGATGGTGAAGCTGTGATGCCAGTTTTTAAATTGGAATTTGTTGTTCTGTTCCTGTTTCCACAAGATACATGGCAACTGGCATAATTCTGGTCATATGTGCATGTCATGTAATACCAGCCTCCTGCTGTATTCACATGAAATAAACCACCTGCCACCAATGAGATGGATGCCATTATCTGAATGGGTAAGGAAGCCACAGAATGGGACTTGTGTTCTGGATAGGATATGTAGCCCTGGGGTCATCCAAGTGTGTTGCAGTTGCTCCAGTGTCTTGATGAGCTCACATTCAGGACAAGTGATGGAAGTGAATGGCAGAGATCAACCAAACAGAACATTCCAATGTAATGCCTTCCACATTCCTGACTTGTGGGTGATGTCATGGAACCTCTTTGAAACCTGACAGAGGAGCAATACTATATGACAACCAGTTTGCAGTCAATGGAAGCTAGACTCACTGTTCACCATCTGACAACATCTCGAGTGGTCGTATAACAGAGAATCTGCAAGATGATCTCCATTGGGAAGATGCAGTGGTTTGTCATGGTTATTGACATGAATTAGGATGTAAAGAGGAGTTACTGCCACACTTTGATTTCCACGCAAACCCATCCTGGTGCCTGTTCATCAGTGCTTCAGCTCTTACACATTGCTTTCATGAAATTTCCTAACCCTGCAAGTCAGGCTGGATAACCAAACTCTACATGACTAATTGTCCAGCTGAGCAACTTTGCTGCACCTGCTGCTCCATGCAAATCTTGATTTGCCCTCTGTCATTTCAATGAATCTCATATCAATGGCTGCCATATTCACCTTGGGCACTAATGTAATTCCTGATTTCCTCTCCACCTCTTGAACATCTGACAGAGCACCTTGGCACTTCTCTACACCTACTTGCAATCAATGGAACCACATGCAGATTTCCAAAGGAGCACTGAATGAATGACTAGATACAACCATGCAAGGATGTAAATGGGAACCCTAGGAAAGATGGAACTGGGATAGAGTAGGCTTGGCAGAAGATTGGAGGGGACTATGATGTTAAGACTGAGGAACACAAAAAAGACAAAGTTAGAATGAATGCATGTAATGGATGAAGACTACATACATTATGAATCATTGTGGAAGAGCTTGCCTTGGGGTGCTTGAAGGTGACAGGATGAACATTGGGGAATGAGACAAATCAACAAGAGAGAAAGGGGAAGAACTCAGAGGAAATGGTATTCCATGTGCAAATGGGGTGGCACACATGACCACAAGTGAGAATAGGCAATGAGCATGGAGAGATTGATCCAGGGTCCACCATCAAGTGCTATCTCAGCAGGGAGAGGATATCAGACATTTCACCATTGGGTGAGTTGCATGGAATATGCCCTGCCATGGGAGGAGGGGACAGGGTTTGTGAAGGATTGTGAAGAGATGGAAGATGGGGAGAAGAAGTGTTTAATAGACAGCACAAGCTCGCAGAGGAGGCAGACATTGTTACACAGGGTTGATCTGAAGGTATGCATGGAATGCAGGTGAAGAATCTCAGTCATTTGATAGATTTTACACACTGAGGAATATGTGCTATTACTATTGGTGGTCAGGTTAGTATGTTGTCTGAGGATCCACTAGTTCAAATGTGAAGCAGTAGACTAGAAAGCACCCACCAGATCTGTTCAATCATGGTAGTAAAACCCTCCAAGCTTTGAAGCTTGGACAACCTCATACCACACCTGCAAATCAATTGATTGGATTGTAGGAGCAGAGCCCACAGCACTTATGTCTTTGAATGCATGTAACAACCACATCTGATTAGCAGCACATGAGTTCAAGTGGCTTCAGTCACCGTTTAAAAGTTGTTTTGTACCTGTTGTCAGCACATTTATGTACCTCCACCTGTCTATACATCTATTCATTGATACACTTGTGAGTCTCCCAGCTTCATGACAGGACCCCCACTACCCACATAAAAAGGCAAAGTAAACCATTTTTTTCTTTTTCAAATCTGAACCCTGTCCATCCAGAACACCTGAACTTTTTCCAAGCATGACTCAAGTCACTTTTTTTGATTTCATTGTCAGCCAGTGGTTGACAGTTCCTCCAGTAGAACATGTTGATCTGGCTGGAAAGATTGTTGTCATTACTGGGGCCAACACCAGTATTGGTTTCAAGGCCACAAAGCATTTTGCACATATGGGCCCCACCAAGCTCATTATTGCTTGTCAAAGTGAGAGCAAGGGTAAAGCTGCCATCACTGGTATGTATGATTATACCTTGCATTCATTCACTCTTGACTTTCATTACCTTGAAGATATTGTATCGAGCACCGGTTATACCTCTTGTGTATTGTATCAAGTCGATCTCACTGACTTTGCTTTGATCACCAGATTTGTGGAGAGGTTCAAGAAACTGACTGCTTGGACATAGTTGTTATGAATGCAGAGGTTTCAAATTTGGACTGTGAGGAGACATTAAATGGCTGGGAAACAATGTTGGTATTTTGCTCTGTGTAGAGCGTTTTGCTAGATATATGACCAGGCTGCAAGTGAACCATCTAGGCACATCACTTTTGTCTCTACTACTACTGCCTTGTTTGGTAGACACTAGAAAAAAGTTCAAATCTACCTCTTGCTTAGTTATTGTCGCCAGTGGAATGCATTATTGGACAGTCCTCCCTGAAGGGGTGCAAGGGTCCTCCAGTCTCATAGCAATGCTCAGTAGCTTGCAGTATAGGGATCCATTGTAAGCAATTTCATATTCCAGAGAAAGTGTCAAAGTCTGAAGCTTTCCGGAGAATTTCCGATGGAACTCCGTTAGGAGATGTTAGGAGTTCGTGTAGGAGATATAGGAGTTCTGGAATGGAGATGTCGGAGTAAGGACGTCGGCGCAGGACTTATATGTCGCGCCCTTGCCGATCCCCTTGTCCTAGTATTTCGGAGGTCGGAGTTCTTAGGAGATAGGAGATAAGGAGTTCGGGTTATTGACTATACAATATTCGCACTGAAGAGTACTCGGAGTTACATGAGGGATTATATACTAAGGAGTGGTTCGGAGTTCGTAATGGAGAATGTAGGAGATGACTAAGGAATGACTAAGGAGTTACTAAGGAGGAACGTGGAGATCCGTAATCATATGCGGAGGCTATGGACTTGAACAAGGAACTACAAATATGGAAGTCCTGAGGCTGTGCACGGAAGTCCGATAGGAGATAAACGAAGTCCGATAGGAGATGGACGAAGTCCTATAGGAGATGTCAGGAGATGGCCGGAGATGGCTGGAGATGACTGGAGATGGGCAGGAGATATGCACGGATATGACAGAAAGGATAATTACCAACAAACTTTGAGGTCCATGCGCCTGCATTACACCCAGTCAAAGTGTATGTTAATTGTCCATGAGCCCTTTAGAAGACTGATTTTACTTTCATTTGGTATTGTTGAATATACTCTTTGCATGTGCTTTACAGAACCGACTGCAGTCCATCACACCATTAACCACCAATGCTGTGTGCCCTGGCTATTACTACTCTGGTCTCAATCACAACATTCAACTCAGAGGTGTCATCCCAAGTATCATGAACTTCTTAATGGAAACATGTTTTGCTGAGCAAGGCAGTTGTCAGCTCATTTACACTGCCATTGGTGAATGAGATAATGAAGATCATGTGAAGGGTGTGTTCATGAGCAGAGCTGCAGTTGTAGACCCATCCAATTTTGTGACAAGTGAGCAAGGAAAGATGGTGCAGAACAATGTCTGGGTGAGTATATCCTGGTTGTGGCTCTATACAATGACTGACTGTTGTTTGTAGCAGGAAACAGTCAATACATTGACAAAGCAAGCACCTCAGTTAACATTAATCCTTCAAGACTATGTGTAGTTATTGTTAACACTGAGCTCAAGTTCTAGCAACCACAAAGCTCAAGGAGGATCTCATGAAGAGTCTTGTCACTTGAGTAAAGGTTGAAACAAGAGGAGATCTCTTAGTCACTCTTTCAGACTAAGGTCACTAGATAACTGAGCTATAATTGCACAGAACTAGCTTAAGGCTACTAGTACAACATGTGTGGGTTTTTATATGTAACAATTAGGTGCACAGACCAAGACAAGAATGGAAGGTATCATACATGAGGTAGGAAAGAAGAATAAATGCCTCATGCATCTGAAACAAAGGTGGAAATGAAATGTGCATGTTGTTGAAACACATACTGAACCAATGGATGAAACACTAGCAGAAATGAAACATGTGTGTTGTTGAAACACATACCAAACCAATGGATGAAACACTAGTGGAAATGGAACATGGGTGTTGTTGAAACACGTACCGAATCAATGGATGAAACACTAGTGGAAATGAAATATGTGGGTGTCTGTGAAAGGAGACTATTCTGGGGATGGAGAAGCAGTGAGAAGAGACAAGTGAGAAAAAGAGAAAGAAGATGGGTTTAGAGAAATGAAAGAAGTGTATGACTTGTTGATGACACAACTCCAGGTAGTGTTTAAAAGTCCGGTCCGGTCTGGTCTTTTGCCTTTTTTGGGCTAAGACGGACCATAACCGGTTTTTGAAATTTCCTAAAATGGCAAAAACTGGACCAAGACTGATAAAGACCAATTTTTCAGTCTTTTTCTGGTCCAGTTATGGTCTTTGACTGGTTTTTAGGTAGCCAATAATTAGTACTCATTAATAGCTTTCTACCCATATAATGTTTATGTAAACCGGTTAAGAAATCGCCAAGATATGATCATTTTAAGTTTGTATGTCATTTTGTGATAATGTCACTCGGAAATATTGATCCACAGAGCATTACGAAGCGATCTGCAAGCTTAGCGGTGGCTGTACCGGATGTAGTACATGCCCCTATCTCGAATCGGAGCTACTAAGCGCATCGATCGGACCGGATGTGACTGAGATATGAGCAATCTCGGCACATATGTCAGTAAAACACTAATTAGTCTCTATAAAATCGGAATAATTTCCTAAAATAGTGGACATATTTTGGTAAATGGGGGTTGGATAGGTCCAGATATGGAGCCCCTATCCGACCTGGTTAAGACCGGTTTTTGGTCAGTCTTTGATTTTTTCCAGATCTGAAAAGACCAAGACTGATCTTTTCTGTAACTAGACAAGACCAGGACCAAAACCAGTTTTTCATCAGTCTTAGGACTGGACCTTTAAACACTAACTCCAGGTTTAGACTTTGACTATAACATTACCCCCATCGTAGAGTGGAGCCTCTGGAACCACTAACATTCTACACCAAATCTCCACTGGTGTTTCATTCAATTGCATCAGCAACATCCTGGTCCTCCTGGTTGGGTGGCTGATAATCCTCATTGTTGTCTGGACAGTCCCATTCCACATGACCAATATGGGAGCAAATGTGGCAAGTGTGGAGGGATGGGCAGTCATAACTGGGGTGTCCAGTTCTATGGCAGTGGTTGCAAACATAATTGGGGCAGTTGCAGTAATGATGACATGTCAACATGCAGACAGGACAGGGAAGAGGGGGAAGTTGTGCAGTTGAAGGAGAATTTCCATGATGATTTCATTCATACTGTGAGGTAGATTGTTGGGGAGTGAGGAAAGCCACCTGTCAAGTTGTGGCAGGGGAGCCAGAAACAGGGGGAGGGTATGGTTGGGTTGGTGAAGTAGTGGTGGAGGAGCATCCCCAACGACTGTGGCTACTGTGGGAGAATGTAGGAGAAGATGATGTTGTAGGTGTAGGATGATTGGTTGAACATGGTGGATTGGTGAGATTGATCAAGGGGGTGTTGGAATATTATTGAGTTCAATGTACTGCGACATACTTACATAATCGTAGTAACCTTACCGTACGTGCGTGTTCCTAGTTTACTCTCGCTGCTGCTCCCATCATGTCATAGCTCGTATGCCTGTTCCCTCACAACGTGCTCACCGTAATCTAACAGGTTATGAGCCCTGAGTTCTAAACTCTCGCGCAGACACACTCAGTTGATGACCCAGCCACCCCATAGGCCAGCTAGAGCCTCAAAATCCAGTCGGTCGCTACTCAGGTCAGCTAGAGCCCCAGAAATCCAGTCAGACAGGTCAGCTAGTACCTAGAAACCAGCCAGTCGCTTCTCAGGTTAGCTAGAGCCCCAAATCCAGTCAGACAGGTCAGCTAGTACCTAGAAACCAGCCAATTACCCCCCTCTCCTCGGCCAGCTAGTGCCTTGAAACCAGCCTGCATACCACACTACACTTCCCTCTCCTGTGACATCTTGCAGCACAGCCACCCCACGATCCCACCACACTCATCGTTGCTATCATGTCCAACACTATGTCATCCTTGAAGCTGAAACCAATGACACCAACTATGCCGAATGGAGTACACAGATGAAGGCCACTTTTGGAAGTGTTTACCCGCAAGCAATGGCTTACAAGAGCCAAGTCGCCCTTACCATCATCACTACTCACTTTGACGAGCTTGAGAAGGGATGTTGGAATATTATCGAGCTCAATGTACCGTGACATACTTACGTAATCGTAGTAACCTTACCGTATGTGTGTGTTTGTAGTTTACTCTCGCTGCTGCTCCCATCATGTCGTAGCTTGTATGCCCATTCCCTTGCAACGTGCTCACCGTAATCTAACAGGGGGGACCTCCCAATCTGATGGCCACCTGCCTAGGAGGGGCATTGATGTTGACATGGGGCAAGGTGGGGGCTCTGATGCATCTGGTTGGAAAGGGGGGAAATGCATTTGGATAATGATGAGTTGCTTCTAGGGCATAGATTTCTTGTCATGCTGCTGTTAGTGACATCCACCATGGGCACATGGGTTCCCATAGATGGGCAGGATGGATAGTGGGGATTAACTCTGGGAAGTGGGAGTGCTGAAGGGATTTGAGGATGAGGGGTTGCATTTCATTGAGGGAGGAGTATATGGCTCTGGATGGTACAGTGGCAGAGGCAGAGAAGGCATCATGGAGGTATAAGGAGAGTTGAGTGTAGCTGTGATAGAGTTTTATGAGAACAAATAGGTGATCGAATTCTTCAATCTCCCTTTCTCAGGCTCTTCTTTCAACTAACATGAGGAGAGCTGGGTCTTCGAGGATATGAGTAAAGAGTGCACTGGATAGGAAGGTCAAGAAGAGAAGGTACAATTGGTACATTGGCATGCCATCCCCCATAAGTGTGGTCCAGGTGCTAGGAACAGATGGGCTGCTAGTGCTGTCAGGAGTAGTAGGAGCAGGAGATGGAGGTCATGGTGGAAGAGAGATAGGAGTAGCATGGTAGGATGGGTGAGATGGGGTTGGGGTAGAGGAGGACATTCACCAGGAATGGTGCCAAGGACAATAAGAAAAGCAACAAAAACAAGAATGAGTTAGGCAATGGTCTGAAGGAATTTTGTTTAAAAAATGAAAGGCGAAATGTGAAAATGGTTTGTGCAGTTTAAAATCAAATCTTGTTTTATGGACAGAGTGTTAACGCCGAGCTCAAGTTCTAGTAACCACAAAGCCTAAGGAGGAGCTCATGAAGAGTCATGTCACTCAGGTAAAGATGTCGAACAAGAGGAGATCTCTTAGTCACTCTTTCAGACTAAGGTTACTAGTGTACTGAGCTATAATTGCACAGAACTAGCTTAGAGTTACAAGTACAGACAATGTAGATTTTTATAGGTAAAGATATGGTGCATGGACCAAGATAGAAATGGAAAGTACACAAGGCGGAAATAGGAAGGAAAAGCTGAGGTATGAGATATTGGATGAAACAAAGAAGCATAACTGATGCATGTGTTGTTGAAACACATACCGAGATATCAGATGAAACAAAGAAGCATAACTGATGCACATGTTGTTGAAACACATACTGAGATAGTGGAACAAGGTGGAAATGACAGATTAAGATAGAAGGTGCAAATGGGAGAAATGAGTGTCCGTGTCTACAGCTCTGATTGATACCCATGATGTGTCCAACACACAACTGTGTGTCTTGATGTGAACTGTAACATTAGCCCTGTCATAGAGTGGCATCGCCAACACCACTATCATCCTACACTGAATCTCCACCAGTGTTTCACTCAATCACATTATCAACATCCCATTCCTCCTTGTCAAAGGGTTGACTATCCTCAGGGTTGTCCAGATAGTCCTGTTCCACATGACTGATATTGGAGCAAATTCAGCAGTGGTGGAGGGATGGGCAGTCATATCCAGAGTGTCCGGTTCCATGGCAGTGGTCACAAACATAATTGGGGCAGTTACAGTAATGGTGATGTGCCGATGCACAGACAGGGCAGGGGATAGAGGGAAGTGTTGTAGTCAAAGAAGAATTTGCACAATCATTTCATTTGAGCTGTGTGGTAGATCGGCAGGGAGTGATGAACACCACTCATTAGCAAATCACTTTTGTCTATGGAGCACTCTAGAGTACTGTATAGTTCCACATAGTTCCATAGTCTCCTAGCAAGGTCCAGGCTGGACAGTGCTATGGAGTGCTGGCCAGATGCCCTTTTGCTATGGGTTGCTATTGTTACAGTCTGTCTCTTCTCCGCTGCTCTTTTCTTTCGTTCCGACTTCTTTTGGACTTCTTTTGTCCGCTAGGACCATGATCAGTGATTATCCTGCCGATCCGCCCTAGCCACATTAGTTCGTTCTTCCTTGATGCCTCATGGCATTGCTTCTTCTTCTTTGATGCCTCATGGCATTGCTTCTTCTTTTTTGATGCCTCATGGCATTGCTTCTTCTTCTTTGATGCCTCATGGCATTGCTTCTTCTTTTTCGATGCCTCATGGCATTGCTTCTCTCTTACCCTCTACCCTTACCCTTTGCCCCATTTCCTTTCTTAGCTTGGTCCATGCACTGTAGCCAGTAGTATAAGTAGCATGCCATGTCACCTAGAATACCCAAGCTAATTCTACCTTCCTATACCTTGTTAGTGCTGGCTTCCCTCTGAACAGTCCCTTCAGTTGATCTCTCGCCTGGTTCTTGTTGTCGCTCTTGGATCCTTAAAACCCCTAGTCAGCCTACAGGGTAGAAGGTTTGTAACAGCTATGGCCCTATGGATCTATGGATCTATGCAGCTATGAGATGCTATGAGCTACTATGAAAATATAGACCTTGCTATGGATTACTAAGGCTGGACGAGAGGTGGAAGTGGAGCAGGAAAGCAGGGGAGGGTAAGGTTGGGATGGTGAGGTAGAGGTTGTTGAGCAGTTCCGACGACTGTGGCCACTCGTGGAGGATGAGAGAGAAGATGATGTTGAACAAGTATGATGAGGGGATGATTGAGGGGGGTTTGTGAGGTCAATGGATGGGGCTCCGCTGGTTTGGATGGCCACCTGCCTTGGTTCTCTATCAACATCAACAGGGGGCAGGGTGGGGGCTCTGACGCATCTGGTTGGAAAGGAAGGAAATGCATTAGGATAACATCAGGTAGCTTCCAATGCATAGATTTCCTGTTGGGTGATGGTCATGGAGGTCCACCATGGTTGGAGAGCATCCCAAAAGTGAGCAGGGTGGATGGTTGGGATTAGGTCAGGGAAATGAGTGTTAGAGAAGGTTTCAAGGATGAGAGGGTGGAGTTCATTCATGGTTGACTGAATAGCTCCAGATGGAATGGTAGATGAGACAGAGAATGCATTGTGCATGTACATGTGCAAGCAAGCATACCCATGATAGAGGTGACAGGCATTGAAAAGGGGGTCAAAATGTTCCAACCTGGCAGCAGTGGCTTTATCCTCTATAAGACGCAGGAGGGCAGGATCCTCCAGGATGTGAGCATATAGGGCATTTCGGATAGGGACGCTAAGAAGAGGAGGAACAATGGGAACGTTGGCATATCAATCCCCCATAAGTGCGGTCCACATGCTAGGAACCGATGGGCTGCAAGGGCTACCAGTTGAAGGAGTAGGAGGTAATCGCAAGGAAGAGGTAGGAGTTGCTGCATGGTGTGAGGGGGTGGGTGTTGAAGAGGACATTAAAACAAATGATGCCATGGGCAATAAGAGTATCGACAGAAGCAAGAATGAATAAGGCAATAAGAAGAAGGAACCTTGTTGAGAAAACAAAAAGCAAAATGAGAAAATGGTTTGTTTGGTTTAAAGTCAAAGGCAGTTTTATGAAGAGGAAGTGAGGACACGAGGGAAACTATGAGGATGGGCCAGTTTATAAGCTTTTAGGAGATGCTTGGCATGACCAAGGTTCACTTCAAGTTCCCATGTGTTTTCGCTGGATGGCCATCCTTTCCATGAAATGAGGAATTGTTGCCATTGGACTGATCTGCAGTGTGTGAGGATTCAGTCAATTTCATATTCTTCTTCCCCATCAATAGTTTCAGGTGGAGGTAATAGGAAATTGGGGCCATGTTTGGCAGTTTCTCAGTAGGAAGAAAGCAATGAGGTGTGAAACACGTCATGGATCTTCCAAGTTGGGGGAAGACGTAAGCGATAAGCGATGGCAGAAATGACCTGTGTGATTTCAAAAGGGCCTTCACGATGAGGTGCAAGTTTGCGGGAGGGGTAGCAGAGATGAAGGTGGGAGTTGTTGAGCCAAACTTTATCCCCTACTTTCCATGGTTGGAATTTGGATGAAATTCGTTCCTTCATGGTTTGTTGGGCATGTTTATGAGCTTCAAGGGCTTCCTCTCAGGCAGAGTTTAGGAGTGAGAGTCACTGTTCCAGGGCAGGGAGAAAGGTTTTGCCTATCGGAGGATATCTGTGGGGTTCGTATCCAAGGATGAGGAAAAATGAAGTGACCCTGGTGGAAGAGTGGGTGGGAGAATTGTGAGAAAATTCAGCAAGGGGTAGTAGGGATGACCAGGAGTCAGTTTGTCCAGAACAGAAAATATGTAGGTAGGTTTCTAATTCCTGGTTGACCCATTCTGTTTGTCCATCTGTTTGGGGGTGATAAGAAGAGGAGAGGGAATGATCATAATGAAGAAGGCATGCCAGTTCCTGAGCAAAGGCGGAGGCAAATTGAGGGCCATGGTCACTAATGAGATGGTCATGAAGACTGAAGTGAGGAAAAACGTGTGTGAAGAAGAGTTCGACTGTTCCTTCCACAGAGATAGTTTTGTGGCAAGGGATGAAAAGCACCCCCTTACTAAGCCCATGGTCAACCACGACCAAAATAGAATCAAAACCAGCACAGGGGGGTAAATCAGTGATGAAATCCAGGAACAGCTGTTGAAAAGGGTGAAGGGTGGAGGAAGAAAGAGGGGTGAGCAGAGGAACAGTGGGATGGGTGAGGACCTTGTTGGCCTGACAGGTGGCACAACCCAGGATGTAGCGGTGAACAAAAGAGGCAAGACCAGGCCACCAATAGTCATGGGACATGAGATTAATGGTGCAGATGACCCCAGCATGGCCACCAACAAGGGATGCATGGAGGAAGGAAAGGAGAGTGGTGCAACAGCTGGGGGGAACATACAGACAGTGTTTGAAATAGAGCAGGCTGGCAGAAGAAGACCAATCATGAAGGGAGGCATGGGGCAACAACGAGGCCCCCTGGGCAAGGGAAGAAAAGGCAGCAGAGGCAAAGGGATTGTCAGTGGTGGCGGCAAGAAGAGAGAAGGCAAGAGCAGTGTCAATGGTACAAACAAAGAGGGAGTCCGGAAGGAGTGTGAGAGCAAGGTTGTCAGAGGAAGTATCTACCTCATCACGACGGGACAGGGCATCAGCAGGGCCCATGGCAGCACCAGGGGTGTGGCAGAAATGGAGGGTAAAGTCCTGTAAAAAGAGTTGCCAGTGAGTGTGGCAACAAGATAATTTTTGAGGTTGGTGGAAATAGGTGAGGTTGCGGTGATCAGTGAGGACAGTGGTGGTGTGTCTGGTACCCTGGAGGTAGTGATGCCACTCTTCCAGGGCATGGATGACAGCAAGGAGTTTGTGATCGTAGATGTCATAGTTCCGCTCAGCTGGGGAGAAAGTTTTTGAAAGGTAGGTGCAGGGGTGAAGATTACCATTGACATCAGGCTGCATGAGAATAGTGCTGGAGGCAGTGAGGGAGGCATTGGTCATGATAGTGAATGGTTTCATGATGTTGGGAAGAAGGAGAATGGGTTTTTTGAGGAATGTGGCCTTCAATGTGTTGAAAGCTGTATCAGCAGCAGAGTTCCAAGACCAGGTGATCCCCTTTTTAGTGAGATCGAGGATGGGACAGACAATGGCAGAGAAGTTGGGAATAAATTTATGGTAGAAGTTGCAGAATCCAATAAACGATCACATGCCTTTGACTGAGGTGGGAGGCTTCCACTGTTCAATAGCTTGCAACTTTCCCTTGTCCATGATGAGGGATCTGCCAGAGATGACCATGCCAAGGAAGTCAATTTCCCAGGTGGCAAATGTACATTTTTCCAGTTTGAGGTAAAGCTCATGTTCTTCGAATCATTTGTGCACTTTGCAGACCAATTCCCAGTGTTCCTCCATGTTGTCAGCATTATGAATACAAAAGTCATCCATGTAAATAATGAGCCATCCTTCAGCAAGATAGTCACTGAAGATGTGGTTCATGAGGGTCTGGAAATCAGGAGGTGCATTGGAGAAACCGAAGAACATGATGTTGGGTTCATAGAGACCAGTGGGAGTGATAAAACTTCTGCTTTCCATTGATCTTTGGGTCTAATGTGAACATTATTATACCCCCATCAGATGTCAAGTTTGGTGAAGATGTTTGACTTGCTGAGTCGATCAATGAGGTCAGGGATGTGGGGGAGGGGGGTAGCATTTTTGACAGTGTGTTCATTTAGGTACTGATAGTCCTAGCAGGGGCAGAGATTGCCATCCTTTTTGGCAACAAAGAAGAAGGGAGAGGCTTGCAGGGAGGAGGACCTAGAGATACGACCATTGGCTAGATTTTCTTTGATGAATTTATCACACACGTCCTGTTCTAATGGGTTGAGAGAGTAGGTTTTGGCCACTCTAGGGACAAAGGAGTCCTTAAGTGTGATTTTGAAGTCAAATTCTCCCCTGGACGGTGGGAGATGGTCAATTGGAGGATCTTCAAACATCCGTTTGAAAGCAGATAACTGTGGTGGCAAAATGACCGTTTTAATCCCTTGTTCAATAGCTAGCTGGGTGGAGAGAGTGGTTTTATCAAGATGGTGAGGGGCATATCGTTGGTTATAGAGATATCCTAGTTCTAAAGAGGGGTTCATTCCAAGGTATCAAAGGAGGTAATGGAGAGAGATGTCTTCCTCATTATTCCTTCATACAAGAGATGTGGTTGATGGGAGAGAAATGGTTCTGGTGACCCAATTGATATTTGGATTGGCAGTATGAAGCCAGGGCATTCCTAGGATGACTTCCTCCTTTCTGCAGTTTAATATGAACAAGGTGATGGGAGAAGTGGTTCCATCAACAGTTAACTGTAGAGTGGTTTTCTGTCTGATTACCCCATTTTGATTTAGGGTTCCATCAGTGTTAGCAGCTGAGATAGGTTTGGCGAGCCTTGAAAGGGGTAGGTTGTGTTGAATTACAAGGTTTTGGTGTATGAAGTTTCCAGTGGCTCCAGAGTCCACAAGGGCTTTGTTGGCAACAGATTTTGCTCATCCAAACACAGTAAGGTGAATGGGGAGTTGTATTGACCTGGCGTTTGGCAAAGTACAAATTACATGAGCAAAAGCTGGGGAAGAAGTAACTGTTGTCCTACTCTTCCCTTTCAAAAATCCTTAGGAACCTCGTTTTCCTCAAATTCTTCGATCATAGCTATGTCGGTGTCAACTGCTGGGGAGGGGGAGGAGTCTTCCTCGTCATAGACAGTTTGTAGTACCTTTAAGAGTTTGCCTTTTTGACCTTTTTGACCATGAAGATCTTGTTCAAGTACTGCCCTAGGTCTGACATTGGTTTGTTTTCCTGTGGGGTTTCTATCGCCCTTGTCCATGAGTGTGGTTTAGGAGTGGGAATAGTCCTAGGGGTGGCTGATGGTGACCTAGGGGTGCAAGGATGATTACAAGAAGAGCAACCAATCTTGTGACAGATGAAGCATTGGTTCTCCCTTAGGTGTCAGGCTTGATCTACCAGTGAAAGCCTGATAGTGTCAACATCCATTGCGTTTGGGTCTCTGGGAGCCTTCTGAAAGTTACCTCCCCTTTCAGCTTGGATATCAGTGATCCTTTGTTGCTGGGCATGGTACTTGGCTGCCTGAGTAATCCACTCCTTGGCAGTAACTGGTTGAGTTTGTTGGCTCAATACCTTCTCCACTATCTTCACATCCATTCCTGTGGCCAGATAGTCTAGGAGTATCAGCTGGTCTGTAATTCCAGCATGGGCAGAGTGCAGGCAGAATTCTGATACATATTTCTGGAAACCCCCTTCATGATCTGAAGTATTCTGTCTGAGGGCACAAAGTTTTCTTTGAGTCTCTTCTTTAATATTGAATGGAAAGAACATTGCCTGAAAATCCTTGAGTACCTTAGCAAAGGTCCGATTGGCAGGCATCATGGTGGGGTTGCTAATCTTCGTATACCATCCTTTGGCAAAGGGGACTCCATTTCCCTTTGTCATCTTGTTCAAAAAGACGAGCACTCTTGTGTCATCATTATAAAGCACCTCGTTCATCATGAAGTACACTTTCATTGCCATCATCCAATAATTGGCATCCTTTCCCTCTCCAGAGAAGTCTTGAGGCAACCCTGCCTTGATCTCCGTGGATTGTGCAGCTTGATCTGCCATGGCGTTATTAACTGGTGGTTCTGGGTCAGGGTCTGCAGGTGGTAATGGGAGTTGTGGGGGATCTCTGACCGGCTGTCTAGGTTGGATTCAAAAACTGTCGATGTCTATGACTGATCCATTGAGTAGTCAATGATGAGCACCAGGGTAGAGGGCCCTGAGTTTGTCAGTAAGAGGTGGGGTGTTGGGGTCATCAGCAGTTCCGTAGGTTCTGGAGGAAGTCATGGTAGGAGGAGAGTTGGAGGGAGGGTGTATCCCTCATCTGGGGGGTATGGCAGAGAAGGAAATGGTGGAGGTCTGCTGAGCAGCAGGATTGGTGAGAAAAGCTAGTTCTTTTGTTAACGCCGAGCTTGAGTTCTAGTAACCACAAAGCCTAAGGAGGAGCTCATGAAGAGTCGCATCACTCAGGTAAAGATGTAGAACAAGAGGAGATCTCTTAGTCACTCTTTCAGACTAAGGTTACTGGTGTACTGAGCTATAATTGCGCAGAACTAGCTTAGAGTTACAAGTACAGACAATGTAGATTTTTATAGGTAAAGATATGGTGCATGGACCAAGATAGAAATGGAAAGTACACAAGGCAGAAATAGGAAGGAAAAGCTGAGGTATGAGATATCAGATGAAACAAAGAAGCATAACTGATGCATGTGTTGTTGAAACACGCACCGAGATAGTGGAACGAGATGGAAATGACGGATTAAGATAGAAGGCACAAATGGGAGAAATGAATGTCCAGGTCTACAGCTCTGATTGATATCCATGATGTGTCCAACACACAACTGTGTGTCTTGATGTGAACTGTAACACAGAGGAGGAGGTCATAGGGATGAGGGGAAGTCATGAGGATGAGTGAGTTTATAAGCCTGAAGGAGAGGCTTGGCATGTGCAAGGTTCACTTCAGGTTCCCACATGTTTTCACTTGAGAGCCACCCTTTTCATGATATCAAGAATTGCCATCACCAGGTGGATCCTCAGTGAGTGAGGATTTGTTCAATTTTGTATTCTTCTTTGCCATCAATTGTTTCAGGAGGGGGTAATAGAAAGTTGGGGCCATGTTCCACAGTTTCTTGATAAGAGGACAACAACGAGGCATGGAACACATCATGAACTTTTCAAGTGGGGGGAAGACAGAGGCAATAGGCAACAGCAGAGATTACTTGTGTGATTTTGAAGGGTCCCTCATGATGAGGGGCAAGTTTTCAAGAGGAGTAACAGAGATGAAGGTGGTAATTGTTTAGCCATACTTTATCACCTACTTTCCATGGTTGGAATTTGGATGTAATCTGGCACTCTTTCATATTTTGTTGGGCATGTTTGTGAGCCTCTAGGACTTCTTCCTGAGCAGAATTTAGGAGGGAGAGGTGTTGTTCTAAGGCAGAAAGGAAGGTTTTTCCAAGGGGAGGATATCCCTGTGGTTCATATCCAAGAATAAGAGAGTATGGGGTGATCCCAGTAGAAGAGTGGGCAAGGGAGTTATGAGAGAATTCAGCAAGGGGTAAGAGGGAGGACCAGGATGTAGTCTGGCCAGAGCAGAAGATCCAAAGATATGTTTCCAGTTCTTGGTTAACTCATTCAGTTTGTCCATCATTTGGGGGTGGTAGGCAGTTGAAAGGGAATGATCATAATGGAGTAATCATGCTAGTTTGTGGGTGAATGCAGAGGCAAATTGAGGTCCCCTATCACTAATAAGTTGATCATGAACATCAGAAAAAACCTCTACTTGATAATTGTATGAAATTGTTACTATTTATGACAAATATAACAAATATTCACTATTTATACAAAAATTCTGACATTTTGATAATTTATGACAATTTTCTAAAGGTGTGATAAAATTTGTGATAAAAAGTGTACAAAAGTTTACTAAAAAGTTGTAAAAAAGTGTACTAAAAAGTGTACCAAAATATAGTAAGAAAGTGTAGTAAAAATGTATATAAAAGTGTACAAAAGTGTAGTGCAAAAAGTGTAGTAAGGAGAGTGTACAAAAGTGTAGTAAAAAAAGTGTACCAAAGGTTGTCAAAGTATACTAACAAATATATAAAAGAGTACCAACAAGGGAACCAAAATGTAGCAGAGTGTAGAAAAAGTGTAGCAAAGTGTAGTAAAAAAATGTACAAAACTGTACCAACAAGTCTACCAAGTGTAGGAGAAAGTGTAGCAGAGTGTAGAGAAAAGTGTAGAAGTGTAGAAAAAAGTGTAGCAAAAGTGTAGTAAAAAAGTGTACAAAAGTGTACCAACAAGTCTATCAAGGTGTGGGGAAAGGTGTAGCAAAGTGTAGAAAAAAGTGTAGCAAAGTGTAGTAAAAAAGTGTAGCAAAAGTGTAGTAAAAAGCATAAAAGAGTGTACCAACAAGTATAGCAAAGTGTAGAAAAAAGTGTACCAGAGTGTAGAAAAAAGTGTAGAAAAAGTGTAGTAAAAAAGTGTACAAAAGTGTACCAACAAGTGTAGCAAAGTGTAGAAAAAAGTGTAGCAAAAGTGTAGTAAAAAGTGTACAAAAGTGTACCAACAAGTGTAGCAAAGTATAGAAAAAAGTGTAGCAGAGTGTAGAAAAAAGTGTAGCAAAAGTGTAGTAAAAAAGCGTACAAAAGTGTACCAACAAGTGTAGCAAAGTGTAGAAAAAAGTGCAGCAAAGTGTAGTAAAGAAGTGTAGAAAAAGTGTAGAAAAAGCATACAAAAGTGTACCAACAAGTGTAGCAAAGTGTAGAAAAAAGTGTACAGGAGTGTACCAACAAGTGTAGCAAAGTGTAGAAAAAAGTGTAGTAAAGTGTAGTAAAAAAGTGTAGCAAAAGTGTAGTAAAAAGCGTACAAAAGTGTACCAACAAGTGTAGCAAAGTGTAGAAAAAAGTGTAGTAAAAGTGTAGTAAAAAAGCGTACAAAAGTGTATCAACAAATGTAGCAAAGTGTAGAAAAAAGTGTAGCAAAAGTGTAGTAAAAAAGTGTACAAAAGTGTACCAACAAGTCTACCAAAGTGTACCAGAATGTAGAAAAAAGTGTATCAAGGTGTAGAAAAAAGTGTACCAAAGTGTAGAAAAAAGTGTACCAAAGTGTAGTAAAGAAGTGTACCAAAGTCTACCAACAAGCCTACCAAAGTGTACCAGAGTGTAGAAAAAAGTGTACCAAAGTGTAGAAACAAGTGTACCAAAGTGTAGTAAAAAAGCGCACAAAAGTGTACCAACAAGTCTATTAAGGTGTAGAAAAAAGTGTACCAAAGTGTAGTAAAGAAGTGTACAAAAGTGTACCAACAAGCCTGCCAAGGTGTAGGAAAA
>JBBPTK010000251.1:0-19961 GCA_038094135.1 Spongiforma cf. squarepantsii | reverse complement strand
ACTTTTTTACTACAGTTGTATTCATTAGTGTAGTAAAATAGCACACAACAATGTATATATATAAAAGTGTAATAAAAAGCAAGCCAAGTGTTTAAAAACAACATCTAATGTGTGTCTAGTGAACAAGTTGTAAGAATGCATAATAATGAAAGTGAAGAATGTATATGAAAGTATAGTAAAAAAATGCACAAAGGTGTCTAAATCACTGAAAAAGTAGCTAATATTCATGAAATTATACTATATTGCACAATAACTATGTAGAATTATACAAATTTCGTAAATAATTATGGTAGATTATAAGATATATGTCTATAAAAGACTATAATTTATATAATTAAACAGTTTAGTACAGGGGACTATAAAATTCGAGGTATTTTATAGAATTCTGATAATATATAGAATATGTGAATTATCAGATATTATGAGCAATTATCAGATATTATTAAGTATTTTAAGATATTACCCAAGGGAAGGTTTTCCTGATGGCCAATGACCTGCTTACTATCTTCATGCACAGTGAGAGGCTGGTGGTGACCATCCTTTTCAAGATGATAGCTTATGATCTCCCCCAAGATGGCCAATTTAATTATCTTGTGAGGGTGTTTGTTCCATTCCTCCAATGAGGTGACATCAGGGAACTCTTGCCTCAATTTTGGATTTGCAGAAGGATGAAGCATCAACTGATGAAAATCAATGTAGAAGTGCTAGGATATTCAAAGAGAGCATTCAAATTAGTGAGAGACAAATACAACAGCAGAAAATGACAAATCTGAAGCCTTGCATGTGTGGACTAACTCCCATGATGGCATAAACACAGTATTAGGAAAGCAACAGCATGCCAAGTGAATTTCAGATATGCACATGATGAGATAACTTAACCATTCAAGTGTGGTCATCATGGGGGATAATAGACATCCCTTCACACTATTAACATGTTCTATATGTGCAACTATCCTGGACAGATAGACTGAAAAATGAATGAAGCTTACCTTACATGATTCAGAATTAACCAGCAGATTTTCTTCCATGATATCTTCACATTTCCCAGTCAAGCATCTTCAGTTGCAAAATGTGTTCCATATACAGGTGCATCCTGAATAACTTGCAATTTTCAAAATCTACCAAGTTAATAGTCTGCCAAATGATGTGAATAGTGAAGCATTCACACATGACTACCATCAGGTAGTGATGCCACAGTTTCAGACTAGCAACTTTTTTCTTGCTCATTTTATCTCAAATCTATATACTTGTAGGGAATGAAGTGTGGTTTTTGATAGCAGCTTTTTATCCAAAAAAGGAATTGTATGAATTGGGTCAACCAATATTGAGTTATCTCACTTAGACTGATATGTGGTTTGAGTGAGACCACAGCTACTTTTTCACTTATATCTCATGAATGGCCAATGAATGTTAATTTGTGTTTCCATTCTTTCTGATAGATATGGATGTTGGCTACATTTCATTCACTGGAAGTTTTACAATCCATTAAGAAATGGAGATGCTATAAGCAAAACTGGACCAAAAAATCAAAAATGTCAAAAACCAGACTGTGACATCACTACCATCAGGTCATTGATCAACTGTGGGAATTCCAGTAAAGAGGCATCCTTGTTGCATGAGTCAGAAAGTATCCCCCTGACATGGGACCCATTTTTGCACATGGACTTGAAATCATGCCTAGTATTCACCCTGTTGATTTTGCATGTCATAGCTATGTAACATATTACTTGTAACTGTTGAAGGCACCAATGGCCATCCATTGACCCATGATGTAAATATCCTAAATGCACAACAAGTTATTTGAAAAAAGCAAAGAAAAACAAACATATGGCACCTGTGGATGTGTCATAACCAGTGTAGTGGTCATTGCCACAAGGAACTGTGACTTGGTATTTAGGGCATAAACTGCCAGATGTGCAGTATTGTGTTTGCAGGCAGCATGGGCCTTGTTGATGGCAATGACATTAGTGTTTCAAAGTCCAGTTGCCAACTGGTAGCACAACTGGCAACTGGACTAGACTGCAGTTGCCAACCAGTTGCAACTGGTCTTTTGGGCAACCAGTTGTCTTGTCCTTGGTAGTACATGATCACACCTAGTTTCCATAATTTTTGTGTAATTTTAGGTATTTATTTGCATTTTATAGAGACTGATCTATAAATTTATGACATGTGAGATGAAAATGGCCATATCTCAGCCATTTCTGGACAGATGTACTTAATTCTTGACTAATTTGGAAGCCACGAGTCTTGGCTAAATTCAGTACAGCCACAGCTTAGCACAAAAACTGGTTGCAGACCAGTCTTTATCAGTCCAGTTGCCAGTTGCCTTAATTAGGAAATTTCCAAAACTGGTTGCGGACTGGTTGCCTTCCAAATAGGGTAAAAAAACCAGACCAGACCGGACTTTAAAACACTAAATGACATTATAGTCTGATCCATAAATTGTGTCTGCAACACATGAATGAAACTGCAAACCAGGAAACAGTTTTTCCACTGTGTCTGACTTAACAACACCTGGATTATAGATCAGGGTTGCATCATCTTGAACCACCTAGCAATGGCACAAATAAATATACATTTATGCTAGCAATAATCTGCTCTACTCACTGAGAAAGCAGCAATAATGATGTGCTAAGACATTGGCTGTCAGCTTTTAGCAAACTAAATTGACCACCATTCTCTATGATTGTCATGTTGACTGACATAGGGGAGAATATCAATTGTGGATGGGGACAGAAAGCACTTTATTTCCACCTCCCATTGTTCACAAAGACTGACAGAACAGACAATCACATGGGGCAAATCAGGGATGCTGCCATCAGCAGAGGTGAAGAGACAATCCACTAGAATCAATCAATTACATTTTTGGGAGATGCAGAAGCAAATGACTTACCAAATTGGCCAGGAAATTTCTGGTGCTTCAAGTAGTACTGGCAGTATAGGTGAGGCATGCTATTGTACTAACAACTTGCAGCATTTTTCCAAGATCAAGACCATCCATTAGAAGGACAGGTTTACCTTCAAAAGCATGCTCAAGCATATAGTAGATCCCAACAAGCTGGTGCCAACATGATCGCAGGCATTGACATTTGGATGTAGAACCATTGAGAAATTGTTGCCTTTCAGCACTCCAAAGATTGATTGTAACATGAGGGTCATCATGTCTGCACCCCCCATGCCCCCTTTAAATTCTGAGCTTACTCTACTGACATCTCAGAAGTGACTCCTTCTTTCTGAAGACATCTGAAGTACTACTGGATTATCTTGTACAATCAAGGAAGCATTCAAGACTTAAGTAATTTTTTTTCATGATTACATACATAACGTGAATGACATGTACTTCTGTTATTCATACATTGCTTTACTAGTAATGTATACCTCCATGACTCCCTCCTCAAATAAGACCCTTCGCATATGTATCTCACTGACTTGGGCTCACTACAATGTCCTACAACATGTAGTTAGCATGTTTCACTTGATCTTGGCCCTATTACCTATAAAAAAGGATGCTGACTTGGAGCAACACTTTCCCATGGACATTTTTGGCCCTTTTCTCTCTGGTGCCCTCTGCTATGGTATTCCTCATCAATGGCTTCACATTCTCAGCACACTCACCAAGTTATGTCTTCCAAAAAGAAGGTGAAGTCTAGACATCATACCAATAGCAATGTGATTGCAAATATCACCTGAGTTCAGAACTATTCCAAAAGCTCAAAGGTTTCCAGCTTGAAGAGTTCACAAGCAAGCCCTATGAGGTTGATCAACTGTTACAGTTCACATCAAGATGCAAACCTGTGTTGTGGAAATGTCCTGGATCTCGATTACAGCTGTAAGCCCAGATATTCATTTCTCCCATTTACATCTTCTTTCGTAACTTCCAATTGTGCTTCTATGTTTCATCCACTGTTTCAGTTTGTGTTTCAACAACACATTGCTTCTGTGCTTCTATGTTTCATCTGCTGTTTCAGTTCATGTTTCAACAACACATGTGGTTCATTTTCATTCTTATTTCATCTGTTGTTCTGGTATGCATTTTGGATACATGAGGCATTCATTCTTCCTTTTGCCTCATGTATCAAACCTTTCTATTCTTGACATGGTCCATGCATCCAATTCTTACCTATAAAAACCCACACATTTTGTACTTGTAACCCTAAGCTAGTTCTGTGCAATTATAGCTCAGTATACTAGTGACCTTAGTCTGAAAGAGTGACTAAGAGATCTCCTCTTGCTCTAAACCTTTACCTAAGTGATGTGACTCTTCATGAGCTCCTCCTTAGGCTTTGTGGTTACTAGAACTCAAGCTCAGTGTTAACATCAACTGCATTGTTCTGGCAGAGCAGGGGCAGGATCAGGCAGAAGGGTCATGACTCTAGAGAAAATTAGGTCTATTCTTGAGGCAGTACCCAAACAACTTAAGAAGACTACCAACATCCCTGAGGGTGTCATCAACAACCCCCTTGCTCCAAAGATGTCCAACAGGAGATGAGGAACCAAGGTGAATTTTACTTTTTGTTCAATGGCTAGCTGGCTGATTGGTGATCAGTTCAGTCCATATTTGTCTGCCATCATGGAGACATCAAGCCTGAATGCACCAGTACCCACTTTCCATCAGTGTTCTGCAGATGCTCTGTGATTTGGCTTTCTCCCTCAAGGTGCTGACTCTACTATCTCTCAGTCATCCTAATCATCTTCTTGCCCCCTTTCAAGGTACCCATCAATGCTGGATGTTCAACAGCAGGATCCCTCCCAGCCACTCTACAGTAGCTCAATGTTCCCAGAGAGGTGCTCATCAACAGTGTAATTCCAATTGACCTGATTCTATTAGCCGGGTCTACCCTCTGTCTGAAACTGATGCTGCATTCTCATCCTGCCAATCCTACAGCCTATCTGGATACAACCAGGGCTACTGACAGTAACAAGGATTACAATAATGAATTGACCACAACATCTAGTTCAAGTAATGAAGGGTCAGAAGGTTGTGACCCAGACAAGAAAGCTGAAGTTGACAGATGGTGCTCAACAAATTGATGTGAAACTAGCCATCCAGGTATGATCACTTAGTCCATGTAAATTAAACTAATTTATTTGATGAATTTTCTCAAGAACCTCAAAGCAACATCCCACTTCACCATACCTTCCTTCCCCCTGAACCAGAATTCAATTTCTTACACAATGAAGACAATGATGTGGCCCAGTGGCTTCTCAGGCAGTCAAATGATGAACTGCCTTTGGTAAGTCCTTTGCCATGTACTTTGCTCATCACCCATAGAATCCTCAGCATACTACCCCATGTCACAGCAAGGTTGTTGATGTTCTTGGCTCTCATCATCAGACCAATGGACAGCCTATTCCTCCACAACCTCTCTGACTCGCTTGTGCACCAACTGCTGCCAACCAAATTATGGCAAATCAACTACAGTCAAATGTCACCAAGGAACCCCAGTTGGATGTCACTAATCAGACAGAAATAGGCATCCAGCCTTGTCCTCATGTGCCTCAGAGCTCCAAGAAAGACAAAAATGCTTCCATGACTGCTGATACCCTAGCATTTTCAAATCAGCAAAACCAGGATTTTGCCATAGTTGTTATAGTTGTCATAGTTGTCATAGTGAATTCATAGTGGAGCCATAGTTGTCATAGCATCATAGTGGAGTCATAGTGGTCATAGTGGTCATAACAGCATAGTGTCATAGTATATCATAGTGGAGTCATAGTTATCATAGTTGTCATGATAGTAATACAATCATATACATATACATCTATGAAAGTGTAGCAAAAGTGTGACAAAAAGGTAGAAAAAGTATAGAAAAAGTATAGAAAAAGTACAGAAAAACAAGAGTGTAGAAAAAATGAATAAAGTGTAGTCAAAGTGTAGGGAAAGTGTAGCAAAAAGTGTAGAAAAGGTATAGAAAAGGTGTAGCAAAAGTGTAGCAAAAGTGTAGAAAAGGTGTACAAAAAGTGTACAAAAAGTGTACAAAAAGTGGACAAAAAGTGTAGGGAAAGTGTAGGGAAAGTGTAGGGAAAGTGTAGAAAAAATGTAGCAAAAGTGTGGAAAAAGCAAACAAAAAGTGTAGCAAAAGTGTAGAAAAAGTGGACAAAAAGTGTAGAAAAAGTGTAGGAAAAAGTGTAGGAAAAAGTGTAGAAAAAGCGGACAAAAAGTGTAGAAAAAGTGTAGCAAAAGTGTAGAAAAAGTGTAGCAAAAGTGTAGCAAAAGCGGACCAAAAAGTGTAGCAACAAAGTGTAGTAAGTGTAATAAAGACTTAGACAATTTGTTGGTGTGAATAGGTTATATATGACAAGTGGTTAGTAGTATTAATGATGGCTGTGCAAGCTATTTTGTATTACTTATTGTCCAATAGTGTTGTTAACAAAAGGGGTGTATGGTTAGAACCATGGTTGGGGACCACTTGTGAAATTTATGTATAGTAGTTAAGATCTTTCTATTATGTATGTACATATGTAACAGTGCAATAAAAAAAGTGTTTGATACAATACAAAAGTGTGATAAAGAAAGTGTAGTAGGAAAGAACAAGACAAAAGTGTAGTTGGAAAATGATTTTTCTATTGCTGTAACACTGTGACACACTATGGGCACTATGATACTATGACACTATGACACTATAAGCACTATGACAACTATCATAGCACTGTCAAGTTGGACCCTCGCTATGAGTACTATGAGAACTATGAAGACTGTCCAGTACTGTACAGTCTCCCCTGGATTTGCTGAAGTTATCTGCCCATTTGGAAGGATTTACTGGAGGACACCAAGTGAAGTTGTCAGATTGCTCAAGTCATCAAGAACCCTTTCCCTTCCAAGTCTCACAATCTCAAAGGTTCAATTATGGAGTCTCTTGTAACAACTGTTGTAGAGTGGTCACAAAACAGCTCAATGCTTGAACCTGATAACTGCAAGTTTTTGTAGCATCTTTGTTCTGATATTTATTCAGGTTACTGGCCAGGTCATCAAAATGACATGGCTTCACTCATAAGTCTTGCATGCTCATGAATCTTACACCTAGTAACTATATCACTAATTCTGCAGCTCCTTGCCAACATCACTACATGGCATTTGGAGCTAAAATCTGTTGCAATCAATATTGCTCCATCCACTTTCTCATTGCTCCCTTGGGCACTCAAGATCAATGCCAATGGATCAAAGAAAGGGCTGCTGAGTTACTCAAACAATCAGTGTTCTTATGGGGTGGTTTTGATGAGAACATGAGTACATTCAATGATTTATTCATTCATGTGGTGAGCTGTGACAACCACCCAATATAGGGAAGAACAAAGAATTTTGGTCACCTGGCTCTGAAACAAGCAATCACCAAGCTCTTCTATGTCAGTACATATCAGATTGCAGATAAGTGCCCTGATCTCTTTCAAAACTCAATTTCCACATCTTGTTTGGCACTTGTGGTGATGGCAGTATTTCATTCTTTTATTCATTGTCTAACCTGTTACTAACAGATTTTTTAGTATAATTGTGTACTTGACAGTTTCACTCAGAATGGTTTGAGCAGAGGTATTCTGCCCTTCTCTAGTAAATTGTATGTGTCTATCCACTGCAGCTTACTCTTGATGGTGGATGAAGTCATAAAGAATCCATACCATGGTCCCAGACTGGAAGAGCAGCTCCAGGAATGGGGGAATAAGCATGGTAACAAATCTATGATACCATGTCAATGATCATCATTGCTAACATTTGTTCAGTTGGTTAGGGCTACATTGCAACAATTGGACATCCATGTTCAGTGCCATGATCACCTTCATGTCATTTTGGATTGATTGATTTACAGGAGTCAGATGGAATCAGATGTGCACTAGGTGCACTACAATGATCATTTGTGGGAGAGGCTGAATGGGACTTGATGTGCATTGGATGTACTACAGTAGTTGTGTGCTGGCCCACTTAACATTCATATACTCCCTGATTTGGTCAATTTAGTGATTGATAGCTTGAGAAGTTGAAAGCTGCTTGCTAGTATGTTGACTTGTCAAGTCATTGACAGCTTGATAATGAGCAATAAATCTAAATTGAATGCAGTTTAAGTTTACTTGCAAGCCTTGTTAAGTGTCTCATAGAATGCCATAGTTAGACTTGAGTGTACATGTGGGTGCTTTCCATAGTAGCTCATAGTGACTGATACCAAATCCCTTTCTAGGAGTTACTACCCAGCCCAGACCTTGCTGTGAAGGTATGGTTGCTTGATAGTGCTAGAGAGCACTCCATAGCAAAATGTGATTTGTTGATGTACCTCAGTGTTGAAAAGGACAGCACAATTGGCAGGATGCTCCAAGAGCCAGGCAATGAGAGAATCTGTGAGATGGGGAAACTTCATCCACTTCACATTATCACTTGACACAGAATTAGGGATTGGCACAGGTCAGCCTAACCCATGTGGGTCACAGGTACGGGTATCCCTCGGGTACAGGTGGGGGTATGGCCCATGGGCACCTGTGACCCCTACTCATACCTGTGGCACGGGTCAGTCAAAATTGTCATACTGAACCATAGTATAGTACCTACCTGTACATGCCGAACATGCCGACGATACCTGTACAGTACTATCTGTCAAACATGTTACGCTGCATCAAACACAAACCTTAAGACAGCACATTACCTGATTTGCCTCACCCTACCGACCATCAACAATCTCAATTCTATATCCCTTCTAACCCCAATAGGATCAGGCCATGGCCCAGGCCACAGCATCGGCAAAGAAACAGCCAGTCAAGCTCATGGAAAAGGCTCGCCTTGCCCGGGACAATGACTCACCAGACCTGGCATCGAAAACCAAAAAAAGACAGACTAGCCCTGTGAACAATACCAAGATGGACTCACCACAACCTGCCAACTCAAACCTACATGCCAGCAAAAAGGCCAAGATCACCTTGGTTATCCCTGCCCAGAATAGAGATATTGAGCAGCCAATACTAGTGCCTAACGTTGATGGCAAAGGACTTGGAGATAAGCAATCTGCTCCTGGATGGACGGAATCTCAGGCCCAGGTGCGATTGCCAAGCATAGAGATCATACAACCTACTGAAACGCTGGAAGATGAGCTAAGTGTGTCATCCATATCATAATGGCATATGCTATACACTAATGAGAATGCTAGAATGACTCCAAAAAGAGTGGATCTCACCTATTTACACATTTTTTGATCCTGAGCCTGTGGTCTGAGAGCTAGATGGACGGTGTGTTCACGAATTCAAATGTTTAGGAAAGAGGTGTACGACCAAAATACGACGTTACCTTGACACCAAAGATGCACACTCCACCAGCAACATGCAGAAACATGTCCACTCCTGCTGGGGCAATGAGGTACTTGAAGCAGCGTGTGAAGTGAAGGATAAGGAAGTGGTGCAGGCCAAAATCGTCAAGAGTATACTGAGGAATGGGTCAATAACTGAGGTGTTCGAGCACAAAAAGGGAAAGGCGACTTACAGTAATCACCAACATACACGGGCAGAGATCCGGTATGTCAAGCCTGCTGTAATCCAGAGTTGAACCGATATGGTTAGTGTTTTAAGGTCCAGTCCAGTCCGGTCTTTTTGTGATTTGGCAAAAAGACCGGACCGGACCGGTTGCGGGAAAATTCCAAAACAGGAAAGACCGGACCAGGACCGATGAAAACCAGTCTCGATCGGTCTTTTACCAGTCCGCAACCGGTCGCGACCAGTCTTTTGGGTGCCTGGAATATACTACACATTCCCACGGTTCGATCGCACCAAAACTTTTTGCAAATCGGTTGAGATCTCGTCAAGATATGAGTGATTTAAGTTTTTATCTTAGATCTCAAAATACATACCCGAATGATCACTTTCTACTCGATCGCGATGTGATCGGTGACCTTAGCGGTGGCTGTACCGGCGTTATTAAAGAGTAAATGTGAGAATATGAGCTACTAATCGCGTCAATCAGATCATCCGATCTCGAGATATAGACGTTTATATGTTTTACCTCCTTAAAATTTAGATCGAAGATTAAAGTACCAAAACAAATAGCTAAATTCTCGAAAAAATTACGGTAGATGGGGTGGATAGGTAGCTAATAGGGGCTACCTATCGGTCGCGGTCCGGACCGGTCGCGACCGGTTTTTGATCGGTCTTTCATTTTTCCAGATCTGGAAAGACTAAGACTGATCTTTTCCACAACCGGACAAGACCGGGACCGATCAGGACCGGTCCTAATCGGTCCAGTCCGGTTCGGTCTCGGTCTTTTTGCGGTTCTAGGACCAGACCTTTAAACACTAGATATGGTGTTGCTGATTTTGACCCGTTGGCAGCTTGCTGTTTGTGCGCTGGGCAGCTGAAGACCTACGACCATTCAGCATTGTTTTCGATGATCCATTTTTAAGTTTAATGAAGACTGGATGTCCTGAACATTACATACCTTCTGCTGAAACCGTCTCCCATGATGTCAAGGAGGTTTTTAAACGCACACACCAGCGAATTGCCAAAATGCTACAGGTAAGTGTCAATTAGCATGATAATGGATTGCTTATCAGTGACTTGCCAGGCATATGAGGGACAGGTCCACTTTGCGACAGATGCTTGGACATCACCAAACCATTGTGCATACATCACATTCACAGTCTATATGGAGAAGGAAGGGGTGCCATTGAGTTTCCCATTACATATCATGGAGGTTGTGAAGATAAAACAACACTCACTTGGATGCTAGAGAATTATGCACGCTGATAAAACTTGTAAAATCAGTCCCACACAGGGGTTGAACTTGCGACTGTGTTTCAGCAGATGCTTGACGAGTTTGGAATATCAGACAAGGTTAGTAAGACACTTTCACATCACAGAGTCAACTCACCATGTGTTGCCGCCAGATACTCGCAGTCACTTGCGACAATGCAAGTAATAATGATGTGATGGTCGACCATCTTGCCAATTTAAGTCTTGGATTTGAAGGATCGTCAGCCCAAGTGTGTTGCTTCTTGCACGTTGTCAATCTGGTGGCAAAATCGATCATACATGTGTTTGACGTTAATGAAAAGGATGAGAATGATGAAGTTGACAATGACAAAGGGTGGATGAATGAAACAGACCTCCTGAGTCGAGATGAAAGGTGACAGCTACAGGAGCAATTAGCGCCAATGAAATTAGCATTGATCAAGGTGCTAATCTAAAACTTACGTTCAACTTGGAGGCTCATGATAACATGCTCTTCAGATTTGCAAGCTAGGATACAAGGTTATTCATTCAACCACCGTCTTCTTACCTGCATGGAAACAGATCATACGAGATACGAGTGGGAAAGAGACTTTATTACCACGTGATGTCTCAACCCAATGGAACTTGACGTTTGATATGCTTGAGTATGCTCTTGCACATCAAAAAGCTATGGACCTTATTATCCAAAGACGTGATCTGAGGAAGCTGGAGATGGCAGAGGAGGAGTGAACATTGCTTGAGGAGCTGTGAGACGTCCTGAAGGTATGTTTTGTAGCTGTGGCTGTAGTGGCCTTACTAAATCAAACTAGATACTCAAGGATGCTACACTTTTCTTTTCACAGTCAACACCCGACCTTCCTACAGTGATCCCAGCAATGGATATGGTTTATGAATCATTCACATCCAAGGCCACCGACCACCTACTCTCCCTGCCCATGCATGCAGCAGTCCAGCTCGGCAAGAAAACGTTGAATCACTACTACGAGCTTACTTACCAGTCGGACCTCTATCGGATTGCAATGGGTATGTTACCATGACTGTACTATCGCACTCTCCTCCAGCTAACCATCCCAGTTCTACATCCATGGCACAAACTCCATTACTTCAAGGTCACCGGTTGGGAGGATGATTGGGTTGATGCAGCGGAGAATCTCGTGCGACAAGAATACAAGCATTCTTATAAAGTATTAGCCACACAGACGAGTGTGCTCAAGTCCAGTGCCTCCACTACCACAGTGCAACCAGCTGTTGTTGAGAATATGAGATAATCATATTCTGGAACGGTCTGTTCTTACTTGATACATCCAGACCGATTCCATTGCTATTCATATTCTTTCTAGAACATTCTATATTCTAGATCATTCCATATGACGTCATTATCTAGAACATGACATCATCAGTCCAGATGATTCTATATGACTCATGCTGACTGATTTCACTTACTCATATTTGAAATAAGAGCTTTACGCTATTGGCTGTTGTTCACAACCCTTTACCCTATTTCAAATATTCCTCTTATACTTACTGCGGACTATACAAGTACAAACAATGTCCTGTAGTATATAAGACCAGGACTTCGTCCTGTCTCAATAACGAGTTCCACATTGTTCTCTCTTCCTTACTCCCATCCACCCAACCCCTTAAAGTCTTACCAAGACTATAAAGAGTCTTACGTTCCCATATAACCAAGTAAGTAGCAGTCTCTTGCTACTCTCGTACATCCCCTTCGTTCCTGCGCTGTAGAAATATCCTTGGTGGTATTTCTATAGCTGTCAAATCTACGGTACGTTGTTTTACTACTACTTAACTCATTTGTGAGTAACTTATTTGGTGACGTGCACAGAATATGTTTGACAACATTCCAGCACTTGTGCCACCCAAGCAAACCGATTTCAGCTCGGAATTAGACTGATATCTCAATTCCGACATTGAGTATCCCAAAATTAGTCCACTTCAGTGGTGGTATGAGTGCCGTGCCCAGTACCCTGGCTTGTCACGCATGGCTATGGATTATTTATCTATACCAGGTATGTTAGCAGCTTTGCTTCAAATGGTATTGTGTTGCTGACATAGACGGATGTGCTGTACTAGTAGCTACTTCAAGTTCTGTGGATGTCAAGCGGATCTTTAGCCGAGGACGGCTCCTACTCAGCCACATCTGTTCTTGTTTGTCTCCACAGACCACCTGTGCATTGCTGTGTACTGGTTGCTGGACTGAGCTTGGCTTTGTGGCAATGGAGGATTTGATGAACGTTGCAAAACTACCAGATGTCCAGCTTGAAACAGACTTGTCAATGGTGGAGTGATTCATATAGTACATGCCTAGTAGTTTTGTACTGTACACCTATGGGACCCATGGGTCTTTGCGATACGGGTATCAATATGGGTGCTGATCACGTCACGTTTGAGAAAACCTGTACCCTCGTCACGGGTACTGAGAATATAGCAGGTATGGTATGGGTCGAAGTCAGGACACCCATGGGTTTACCCATGCCAATGCCTACACAGAATTGGAAACAGATGGTTGAAGATGATGAACAGGGGGAGCAGGCTGAATCAGTTGATGGTTACTACTTGCAGCCAGCACACTGATCTGGCCTCTTCCTCCCCTGCCTCTGACACTTTGAACAGATGTGTTAGCCCTTCCTCTCCCTCTTGTGGTAGTAGCTGGGACACTGGGCACCATGGTCTTCTGTTGCAGCTGCTGACTCAGTTGAGTGGATTGTCTTAATGTTCTGGAGGGGGGCTTTTTTAAAAAAATTGGAGATTCAATTTCCTAGCTTGAACCAAGCTGACTGGAAACCAGCACAGTTGCACTGGGAACTTTGAGCACCACTAATAATTAAATATGAAAACTGCTGTAATAGTTCTTTCTGTAATTATGTAAATAATTGCAAAATTCTAGTTCCTCATATGGACATTTCTTGAGCTACAAATATGTAATTGTGAACCACCATATTAAACTTGGTGAGCGCCGCACGTTCGCTGGCAGAAACCTTGTTTACCAAGATGCAACGGGCGCGTGATCAATGAATAATTACATGTTATCAGTCGCAGATTGTCAAGCAAATAGAGTCAAGAACAACAAGGTAAGGAATGTTGGGATATGGGGCTAAGAATCGCCATCGATAAATATACTACATGTAAAACTACATCAGCAAGGCAGATATACTGGTGTGTGGATAGGATTTGTAGAGATCCGTGTCAATTTATGCAATAATAATCAGACTGCTCTTAATAATTAGACAAGTTGGCATGGGTGGAAGGAAATTTGTGTATGCATACCTTGGGTAGAGGATGAGGCAACTGTATTCGAGTCGAGCTCATTGTCGCTGTCCATCAATAGTTTACAAGCAATGCATCTCTTCTTGTATGGGCTTGATGGCAGTTGATCTGTACTTCATACAATAACTATCTCATGACATACATTACATTGCACAAAGATGCAGAGGCTGAAGGGATTAGAAGGGGTGTTACCACTCGTTCCGATATAAAAAACATTTCAAATCATACATCAGGGATCACACGACGTTAACTTCTTCTAACAGCCGCATAGCATTTATGGACTATCGGTCACAAGGGCAAATGATCAATAGTAATTGTTGATATAGAATCATCGCCTACCAGCTAACTCACTCAATTCAATGCATACATTGCCTTGTCTCGAAGTCGAGGAAGAGACAGCATAAGGTTGTTATGCAGATTTGATGACAAGTTATTTACCATTCATCCCAATGAACATCTGCGAGAGGAGGACGAGTGGCTCAATTATTTGGATACTGTAATTGCAAAATGGCATCACAAAAACTGCAAATTCGTGATAATAGTGACTGGACCAACTGGGAGATTATCAACAATGTCTGAACATATATACCATGTATCTTAGATTATCATGTGTGATGAGTGAGAATATAAGAATATAATGTACCATATTTTTCATCCACAAGGCTGTCATGAGACTTCGTTTTCATTGCACTATGTATCTTGGATTATCTTACACAACGAGAGTAGATACAGCAAATATAATGTCCTATGATGCCCCATGTTCCTCACTACTAAGAGCAAAAATATCATTGTCTAACATGTCGACCTTCATCCGAAGGAACAACCAAGTCAGTTGAATCTCCGACAATAACTGTGATTCCCATTAATCCAATCTCTGACATAATCTCCAATCGTTCACGATCCACCATCTTTGTCATTTACATCTGTATGACTCCTCCCCATGGTGACGGCTGTGATCCCAATGATGAAGACAAAAGGTGAGCGTCCTTCGATTCGCCTTTCTGTGTATCCTTCTGTCGAGAAGGCCAAAAAGAAAACCAAAGACATCTATGCCAAGGCTGGCTGCAGAATTGCACGTTGCATCTAGTGTTTCAAAGTCCAGTTGCCAACTGGTAGCGCAACTGGCAACTGGACTGGACCGCAACTGATTGCAACTGGACTGCAGTTGCAGGTTGCCTTGTTTTGAAAAATTGGCAACTGCAGTTGCCAACCAGTTGCAACCGGTCTTTTGGGCGACCGGTTGCCTTGGGCTTGGTAGTACATGACTAGACCTAGTTCCCATAATTTTCGTGGTATTTTAGGTATTTATTTGCATTTTATAGAGGCTGATCTATGAATATATGACATGCAAGACGAAAATGGCTATATCTCGGCCATTTCCGGACGGATTTACTTAATTCTTGATTAATCTGGAAGCCAAGAGTCTCGGCTAAATTCGGTACAGCCACCGCGTAGCATGAAAACCGGTTGCGGACCGGTTATAGACCGATCTTTCAAAAGACCAGTTGCAACCAGTCTTTATCAGTCCAGTTGCCAGTTGCCTTAATTAGGAAATTTCCAAAACTGGTTGCAGTCCAGTTGCCTTCCAAATAGGGTAAAAAACTGGACTGGACCGGACTTTAAAACACTAGTTGCATCGACCTATGGTGTGACGTCGATGCCATTTCCAAGACTATGAGACTCCTCAATCAAGAAGACACAAGCAAACTTGGTGAGCTCAATGAGACTGACATGCAAAGAAGTGTCCACGAGGAAAGCCTGAAGAAGATGCACGTTTTCATTTGATAGTCATGTCATTGAGTACTGATTGACTTCTAGCAACCTTGACTTCAGAGATTATGCAAGGAAAACATATTACAAGATTCTTCAAATTATACTGGGCTTGCAGGGTCTTGTCGAAGACCATGACCGGTCGGAGGAGTTCTCAAAAATTTGTACTGTGGTGCGTTTTTCATGGACTCTACAAATGCATATATCTAGCTTTTGCCATCTTTTCAGATAGTCTTGAACATCAAGAGCGTGCATGCGGCCGATGCGAATCATCTCAAGTCAAATTTAGCATCTTACTGTGCTCCTGACCCACATGACCCATCATCACTCCACCCTCCAGTTCTTTCCAACAAGGCCACGTTGGGCTTGAACCACCCCATTCTTGCACATTGGCTTTGCCCTGTCCTGCAACTCAAAAGATTCAATTGTGACCCAAAACAGTATGTTTTGTTGTTGGTTATGGCATTTCTGATCATTTTTTGGCAGAGCGCGAAATGACCTTGCTTTAGTGTCATATCCATTCCCAACCGCCCATTCTCTTCTCTGACCTTCTCCGGACCGATCCCGATGCTTTTACCCTCGGAGTTGTTCTGTCTCCATCGGACTTCCGATACACTGCCACTCTTTCTATTTACGTAGTTCCTTGTACTTATTCCACAGCCTCCGCTTAGGACTTCCGCAGTCCCGAGCGATTACTCATCCCACGTTCCTTTTAGTCATGATCTGTAATCCGTTACTCATCCTCTCCATTCCTTGTTATGAACTCCGATCGGGTTCCTCATATATAAACCCTACGTACCCCGATGTATTTCCTTAGTTCGAATATTAACGTTAAACATCTAAGTCTCTTCCGACTACTCCTTACCCTCCGAAATCTGAGGACCGTAGATTGATAAGGGCGCGACACATATGTCCTGCGCCAACGTCCTCACCTCGGACCTCCGTCTCATCTGTCTCGGACTTCCGTCCGTACAACCTCCGACCCCTTTCGTCTAATTCCCTTCGGCCTCCCTCGGACTTAGGTCCGGAGAACCCGGACTTGACAGTATATTCGAACTACATCTTGTCGAATCTACTCAACCTCTGTTACCATGTCTCGTACCCGCACTCAGACTCCTCGTACCCATGAGGAAGTCCTTCTAACTGCCTTTGGCAGCTCTCGAGGACTCCCCGGAAGTTTCTCCCCATCCTCCGCACTCCCCACCTCGGGAAGGACGTTCTCCGTCCTAACCGAACAATTCCCTTCCATTTCCTCTGCTCCGACTCGCTCACGCCCCGCCTTGTCGCCTCTGACGCCATTACCACGTGACTTCATGACGCCTCGCCAGATCTACACGGAAGGCGCAGAGAACGACTTCCCCACATTCACCGTGCCCGTCTCGCCTAGACCCGGGCAAGGAGATGGCCCTGGGGGCGGCGACGACGATGGTGGTGATGACCCCAACGAGCCCGATGATCATCCCGACTCTACCCCGGACACCGACGAGCTGTTCGGAAACGATGTCGATGAGAATCCCAATCAAGTTCCCCTTGCATGCGAACCATTCGTCGAACTAGCCGGCGCGATCAGATCCATGACGCGCAACACGCTCCACACTCGCAAGTCCGAAGGCGCTAAGCCTAAGGTCCGCGAACCCGACCTGTTCGATGGAACGGAACCCAAGAAACTCCATCATTTCATTGTACAGTGCAAGTTAACATTCCAGGCTAACCCGAAGACGTTCCGCAAGGATCATACTAAGGTGACCTTCGCCCAATCCTACCTTAAGGGCGTCGCACTGGACTACTTCGAGCCCGACCTCCTGGCGTTCCAGGCCCCAGGAGTCTGTCCCCTTTGGATGGACCACTGGGCCTCTTTCCTTTTCGAGCTCCAATCCAACTTCGGCCCGCACGACCCCGTCGCCGACGCTGAGGCTGCTCTCGAGCAACTTCGGATGTCCGATGGACAATGCATCTCGAAGTACATCGTCGCCTGGAACCGCCTGGCAAGCCAAGTCCGAGACTGGGGTCACGGAGCTCTTCGCAGGAGCTTCTATTTAGGTCTCCCCGATCGGATTAAGGACGAGATCTCTCGTCAAGGCAAGCCCGATACTATCGCCGAACTCTGTGCTATGGCGCAGCAAATCGACCACCGCTATTGGGAGCGCAAGGACGAGTTGTCGAGGGCCTCCAAGTCCTCCACCTCGGGCTCCGGTAGCAAGGAGTCGAAACCCTCCGGCGCTTCCTCGACCAACTCCGGCTCCTCCGCGAAGCCTAAGGACGATAGCAAGTCCAAAGGTTCTTCTGCCCCGTCTTCCTCCGGTTCCTCCTCCAACGGCGGGAACAACAACAAGAAGACCTTGTCGTCTTCTTCCTCTACTCCGGACTCGATCTCTTCCAAGTTAGGCAAGGACGGTAAGCTCCTCCCCGAGGAGCGACAACGTCGCCTCAAGGAAGGTCTGTGCTTGTTCTGTGGGCGCTCCGGGCATACTGCCAAGGAGTGTCCGAAGAGCACCTCTAAGGCTTCGAAGGCCCGAGCTGCTACTGCAGCCCCGGTTGCTCCTACTTCGGGCCCCGCTTCTCCGGAAGCGAAAAAATAGAGTGCGACTCCAGCACAGCACAGGCTGGGAGTTGCGTTGAGCCCGACTGTGCTCCTAAGGAGCTTCATCTCAATGCGTCCGCTCTCTCCGATCCGAACTCTCTTATGCCTTCCGTCTCTCTTCCTACGTACCATTTGTCTAATATCTCTGTACTTATCGATTCCGGCTCTACTCATTGCTTCGTAGATACTTCTTTCGTAGAAAAACATAAAATACCTACAAAATCCGTTTCTCCGATATCCCTCCGTTTATTTGATGGTTCTTCCTCTTCAGTCATTACCTCTTCCATAGATTTAGACCTGACCTTCGATTCGGGTGAAACCACCTCCGATACGTTTTACGTAACCTCGTTGGATTCATCGTGTAGTATAGTACTGGATCATTGCTGGCTCGCCCGCTGCAATCCGTTGATTGACTGGGCTACGAGCAGCATCTCCTTCCGGACTAACTCCACTAGGATGCCAACCCCGACGTCAAACTCCGTCTCCCCATCTCCGCCTCAGGACTCTCCGTCCGAGGATCGTTCCGGCTCTGCCGACGTTCCTCCCGAGACACCTTCGGCTTCCCCGGTCGCTCCCGGTCTTGTCAACCCCGCAATTTCCTTCATAAATGCTGCTGCTTTCAAACGCGCGTGCAAACTTGCTGGGTCAGTCCAGTTCACCCTTTCTCTCCAGTCCCTTTCTGCCCATTCGGCGTCCGTCTCTGACGCTCCTGACGAGGAGACTCCCGACCTTTCCGGAGTCCCCGAGGAGTATCACGACTTCGTAGATGTCTTCAGCAAGAAGCGTGCCGATATGCTAGCTCCCCATCGGCCCTTTGATCTGAAGATCGACTTGGAAGAAGGTGCTGAACCCCCGATTGGACGACTCTATTCTATTTCCCCTTCCGAGCAGGGAGCTCTCCGAGACTTCATCGATGAGCACCTGCGGATTGGCTTTATTCGCCAGTCCACTTCTCCCCATGCAGCTCCGATCCTTTTTGTCCGAAAGAAAGACGGTTCCCTTCGACTCTGCGTCGATTTCCGAGGTTTAAACAAAGTTACCAAAAAGGACCGATACCCACTCCCGCGTACTTCGGACCTCCTCGAAGCCCCTAGCGGTGCAAAGATCTATACCAAACTCGATCTCCGGCATGCATACCATCTGGTCTGTATCGCCAAAGGAGACGAATGGAAAACTACTTTCCGCACCCGTTACGGCTCCTTCGAATGGCTGGTCATGCCTTTCGGTCTCACCAATGCCCCCGCAGCGTTCCAGCGTTTCGTGAATAGCATCTTTTCCGATATGCTGGACGTCTCCGTGGTAATTTACCTCGATGACATCCTCATTTATTCCACTGATCCCACCATGCATCGCAAACACGTCCGCGAGGTTCTCCGACGGCTCCGTGCCAACGGACTCTACCTCAAGCCGGAGAAATGCGAATGGCACAAGGACACTGTCGAGTACCTTGGATACATCCTTTCCCCGTCCGGGCTTTCCATGGCTCGTGACAAGATTCAAACAATCCTTGATTGGCCAGAACCCCGAAAGGTCAAGGACATCCAGTCTTTTCTAGGTTTCGCCAACTTCTACCGTCGTTTCATTCAAGGTTATTCCGATATTGTGGTTCCCCTCACCCGTCTCACCCGAA
>JBBPTK010000250.1:0-19984 GCA_038094135.1 Spongiforma cf. squarepantsii | reverse complement strand
TGGCACCAGTCTTGGTAAATAGGCCCAAGCGCGTTGTACGCTGTCGGTATCACTCCTAGCAAACAGGCCCGAACGCATGGTACGTTTTTGGTATCACTCTCAATAGATCGGCCTGAGCGTGTTTGACATTGTTAGTATGATTCTTTGCACAGAAGGCCTGACCGTATTGTACGTTTTCAGTATGACTCTCAGTAGACAGGCCCGAGCGCATTGTACAGTCTCGGTCCAATCCTCAGCCACCAGGCCCGAGCGTATCATTCGTGTTTCATGCCACTATCAGATGGCCGGCCTGTTTGTATTGTACGGTGATATTGAATCTCAGGCCCACTCATTTTTCACGTTCATAGAACCCTCGGGCCCATCCAGGGCTGAGCCGTCAATCTCGGTCTTTTGTCATGCAGGCCACCCGGAATTGTTCGCGAAGTGCTACCACATGGGCTCACCGATACAAGGATGACCTTGTTTATACCCCAGTGACGAAAGCGGTGAGCTAGAATTACAGGAGAATAAACCATTTACTCATATGCTATATTCAGCAATATTGGCAGGTGAAGTTGGAGAACATTCGAGGGAACGGCGAAGTAATCCCAGGCTTGAGCAATATTGATGTTATCATCGACACTGGTACCACCTATGTCCTTGGCGATAAAGCGAGAGTAAGGCTACTACACCGCACCCTCGGTGGCAAATACTACAAGGACGGTATGTATACGTGTAAGTTTTTATCCTATTCAGATATTTTAGAAAATTACCCGACGGCCTGCAGACCCTTGTAATTCTTTCCCGGACGTGGACTTTACCTTCAACGGCAAGTCGTTCGCCATATCACCCTCGATTCACAATACCGGCAGAATTAGGTCTGGGTCAGGTAGATGTATAAGTGGTATTGCCAGTGATCAAGTGGGCGCAGGCAAGCTCAATTTGTTTCCGTCTATTCTTCTCAAGTGTAACGTATTAACAAACCATCGTCCTTGTCTTGTGTCTAGATGGCGTCTGGAGCATCGGGACCATTTTCTTGAGGAATGTTTATACATCGTTCGACTATGGTAATAATCAAGTTGGATTTGCGGAGAATGTTTGATTGCTCCGGGTATACATATACACTGTGCTTCGATGACAATGTCCTGCGACTACACATATGCCGATTCAGTGAGTCAATACTGTGTTAAAATTAACAAATGTGGCGTTATATGGGTGAATATTGCGTCGATGACTGGCGGCCATGAATGAAAACGTCGAAGAATACATAGGCGGCGGGTATACATACTACTTGTGACATTTGGTGTCAGTCACTGTCGATCAATGCCTCCGCAGGAAAACGGTGTCTGTTAATCCTCGTTCCTTAAATTCTGAAGATCTGGGTCAGATAAGACGGTCGGGACCTTGTCACCTGTCAGATGTCCACGGAGTCTCAGGCTGGAGTGGAATGGCGTGCTAAGTATATCATAATGATCAATCGTGCTACTGTAATGACATCGCGTAGTACTCAGAAACATTATTGCGCCGATTCGAGTAACAATTCTCTAACGGTGGACTTTCAAAACGAACGCGTTCACCCGAGGGAGTCAAAGGGATGGGTAGATCGTACAGAACTTTCCCACGCGAGCATGGACAGGTCTGATATTTTGGTTCGACCGACCTCAGGCTACTACAGACCCTTGCGATTCTTTTCCGGAGGTAAAGGTTACATCTAATAGTAAATCATTCCTGGTTTCTACCCCAAGTCACAATATTGGAAAGGTTGAGCCTGGTTCGCCTGATTGTGTGAGCCGCGAGTGGCGTTACATCTGTCGATAATGATGAAGTTCAGCTGGTATTCTCCATCCATCATGCATGCCTCTGGATAACGGTATTCTAATCCCTCGTTCTTGTTTGTAGATGACCTCAGTATTGGGGGCGTCTTTCTCATAATGTTTATACTTCCTTCGATTATGGTGATAATCGGGTTATACAGTACATGTATTAACCTTGTGTGCCAGGCGGCTTGATAAACTTGGCCTAGTAGCTATGTACTAATGGACGGTGACATGGAGTGCGGATCGGGGTGGGGTGAACCCGACTCCCGAGGTACTTCTTCCTTACTACTTATGTAATTTGAACTGGTTCTTGTATTCTTGTCGCAACTCAAATGAACCATCGTCAGACTCTGTATCAACACCTACCGAGAAGCTCGTCCTTGCTAAGCTGACTGTCTCAGTACCTCCAGAATTGTGTCTTGCTACTGGAAGTATGATTGTTCAATGTTCAAACCTGGCCGACCTTGCTAACCCAGTTTTTTTTGTCAAGCCCACACGTTATGTTCGACCAGTCTCAGCGAACACGCCAAGTCGACTACGATGATAGGAAAGAATGGAACAAGCTTACACGCACGGTCCATCCACATTCCCCGTGCCCTACCCGAACGAGGTTCGAGTACATACACACCAACCCTTGTGGGTCGCTTGCGAAGGACTAGCATGCGTTATTTCTTTCTATCGTCTCCACCTCGTTTCTAATCAATTGGCGGTCTAATCCAGTCCTGAATGCAAAGCCGTAGTGTTCAGCGCCTTCTTTTGTAAGTTCCCTCTCCGGAATCGTTCCGTATCTAAATCGTTTAGTATCGTAGCGAATATTTGCCAGCCTGACACAAGAATCAGTGGTCGTCCTCACCAAATCCCAATTCCGATGAAAGACCTCGTAGATTTTGAATAACGGTACTCCTGCCGGTATTATCAGACGGTGCAACCAACTTCAAGATATAGAAAGTCCACAATGGTTTCCAAGATCAAGTAGGTAGCCGCGGCTGTCCAACTAGTGGCGCCATTAATAGTGATTTTCAACAAATTCTCTGTACTCTTTCTGCTCTCGTACTTCCCTCTCTCTGTCACCATCACTCTCATTTTGTCGCTGTCGTGTTTCTTGATAAAATCTTGCCCATATTCACCATGCTCTCTCAAGCGCAGTCTCTCTTGTGCCTCTCTACTCTCGTACTATCCATCACTCCTCGTGCACATAACTCTCACACTTCCACCAACCGGCCCGGCTTTGTCGATTTTTGTCGTGGAACATACGCCGTAGCATGGCATTTACGCAGTGTACCACACCCTCGCTAGTGACTCTCGCCAACTCACACTGCCTTGATGTCGCCTTCGTTCGTCCCTCACCTGCTCTCGTCCTTGCGATGTTGACGTGGCACACAAGTTAAGTGTCAAATATGATGTATGCATCACTTGGTAGGCTCGGGCCGGGCTCGATCCTGGTAGATGATATGTCATCAGCAATGAAATAAAAACTAATTATCCGATATCATGCCATACGGTATGACCACATGGAAACGACAAGCGTAATCTCGAGCGTGAGCGGACCATATGTATGCACACATAGTGTTTTCGGTTTGACATTCGAATGTGAGCCCAGTCTTCTCCCATGTGCAGTCTCACCGCCTCCGGGTGATTGGAATGTCCGATCGGCACGTAGGGTGGCGTATACCTGTGTCCAAACTCCATCTCTCCCACTACGTCTCAAGGTGCAGTATGTAATTGTCATTTATCCAATTTGGTTCCTGCTCAGAGTCTCAGATACTCACATCGCAAATGCATGTAGGGGTACAGTATATCAAGGTGATCCGTCGTCCTTCCACTCCTTCATGATCCTTCCATGTCTATAACGCACATCATTGTCAGAACGACCATTTTCGCTTTGGCTTCATCGTGTGTCGTTGCACTTCTTCCGTCCGAACAAAGAAGCAACGGAGTGTCCATCCCGCTTTCCAAACACTCTTCATTTCTAAATACAGATAATGGCATTGACTTCGACTCGCTCCGCGCTCATGTTCGATCTGTCGGGGCGTACGTTCTATATCTCAGTTCTTTTATTCCATCTGATTCAGGTACCAACTCATAGTAAGATTGCTCGTGGCCTCGACCAGCGCAAAAAGAGGCATCCATCTGATAAGAAACGTGAGATGCCCTCAAATGGAGCTTCCATCCGTTTGTCAGTGCACGATATGGAGTTCTGGTATGGTTCCATTACGATCGGTACTTCTCCGAAGACTTTCACTGGTATGTCTTCCTTGTGCTCGTCATGCAGCCAATCCTGACCTCCATGAAAGTTCAGATTGACACTGGTTCCGCGTAGATATCCCTCTTTTGTTCAAAAGACGCTGATCTTATGTTGCACTCGACAGTGATTTTTTTCTGCCAGGAGTTGGATGTGATGCGAGTTGCAATGATCACAATCTCTGGGATCCAGACGAGTCTGACAATGCACGACCTCTAAACGAGGATTGCAAAATTGAATATGAAGATGATTCGAAGGTGAAAGGTAAACAATACACCGACAATGTGACTATTGCCGGCTTCATGGTATGTATATCTTAACTCGATTGTTCGGAAGGACAATCCTCTGACGAACGAGTAGGCAAAAACTCAGACCATCTGTGTTGCAACACAATACTCTCACCAGCTCAATGCGAAAAAATTCCCTATCGATGGTATGATGGGAATGGCCTTCCGATCCCTCTCCGCTTATAGAGCTACTCCTGTGTTCGAAACACTCGTTGAGGAGAAAAAATTGGCTAATGAAATGTTTTCAATCTCCCTCACCTCTACTGGTGGTGAGCTGTATATCGGTGGGATGAATCGTGACGAGGACGACTTCGTCTACACCCCTGTAACGGAAGCGGTGAGCCGATACCACGAGACTGAATGTTTATTTACTACGCTATATTCAGGAATACTGGCAGGTAGACATGGAAAACATTCAAGGCCGGAGGGGGAGGCGCTCGATCACTCTGAACAACATTGAAGTCATTATCGACACTGGTTGTCGCTTCATCGTTGGTGACGAATCACTCATAGAGAAACTGCACAACGCCCTTGGTGGCGAGTACTACAAGGACGGTTTCTATACATGTAGGTTTCGGTCTCGCTCCGATGTTTGGGTCTGATCGACGTCTTGCAGATCCTTGCGATGCTTTCCCGGAGGTGAAACTCACCTTTCACGGCAAATCATTCTCAATCTCAGACTCGACCCACAAAGTTGGTCCAGTTAAACCTGGCTCGCCTGAATGTATGAGTGGTATCATCGCTGATCCGAGTATCGTTGGCAAGTTCAATTCACACTTCCTCAGTGTAGCATGTGAACTAACTACCCCCTCCATTGTTGTGTGTAGATGTCTGGAGCGTCGGGGCCGTTTTTCTGCAGAACGTCCATACTTTGTTTGATTATGGTAATAAACGGGTTGGATTTGCGGCGGAGCTTGATCGATTGTCCTAGGTGTACCAATTGTATACTATCCTTTGGCTCGCAGGATGGCTAAAGAATATCGATACCGCTATTATTTAACCCGTCTACAAGCATTTAAGGTCCGCAAAGTCATCGTGCTCGTTCACCATGTATTGTTACACTCCCGGCCATCAATACGGCCTTATTCGTTTCTCGGCTCAGGTTGTGTCCTGGCCGAGTGTAATTTTCACTACCGTACCATCTACGCTCAACAAACCATCAAGACAGGGCCTGCATCTGAGTAAATTGATATGTGAAGAAGTATGCGAGTATTCTATACGTATTGATCTTGCAGCCACTTCATCCTGTCGTTTGGATAAAATGATTATCTGATAGAGAATGTCGAGCGAGGTCGATTATCATCATAACCTGGTGAGTTATGTAACAGACGTGAAAAGTAACAGACATAGATCGGGTGTCTTCACGGGAATGATGATCGAGTCTGAGCTCGATAGCCCCAGAAAGTAGACGACATATGGCACTACTGTCACATCGACAATTTAACTTGTCAAATGCCTGCTCAGGTGCATGTGTCAGGTGCTTCCAACGGGGGCAACTTGAGTGTGGTTCCCACGTGTTTCACTTCGCTGACTCCACGACCACTGCACCTTGTCACAACCGAGGTGATCTCCGTCGAGTCCACGTTTCCGATCCAGCACCCAACATGTTTCCAACCTGTCCACTCGTTCCAAAACAGTCTTCGTAAAACAATCCCCAAATTCGACTTCGACGGGAGCGGAAACGGCTTAGTTCCTAAGCGGAAATTTGAATCACACAGCATTTACGAATTCGATTGAACTATGCTTCCAGTAAGTCTTGACACGGCCTCAGACTGTCCCTGTGTTCCGACTGAGAAAAGCCGAGTTAGTTGTCGCTTGACCGTTTCGGTGCCGTATACCGCCCTCGACACCGCCTCCATTATCGGCTCTCGCTCGAAGGTGTGCTAGTACAACGTTCACACCCACTCGACCTTTCTAACCCTTGTTCGTTGTCAACTTTGCGTGCCTTTTGAGAAGGACGTAACAAGCACTCTGGGGTATAGAAGCATGGGAGACACGTAACCCTCGCGTGTGGTCCATTCAACTTACGAAGGAGGGAGGTATTCGGTCACAGCTTTCCTAGTGCCTGGAACGAGGGTTCGAATGCCCAGACACGCGTATTATGAAGGCCGTGCAGGACACGGAAATTGCCAGTACATCGTCTTCTCAAAAGTATAAGAAGGGAAGAGGGTGGGCAGTCAAGAATCGGATTGGTCACAGTCTCCAACGAAACCCTTTCTCTTCTTGGAGCACTGACATGGGCAACTTTTTCGAAGACCTCGTTCACTCCGTAATGGAGTCAACGTTGACTGAGGAAGAGCAAACAGCTCTGAAGGTGCGAGCTTTGTCATGCCAGAACGGTACTTCATGACGTGAACTGTACAGGCGAAGTTCCACAAACTAAAGCGGGAGGTGATTGACGATGTCCGGCAAATTTTCCCTCACGGACAGATACTGGTGAGCATTGGCTTTCCTGGTAGCAGCGAAAAAAGGCTGAGAAACATGGTCGGCAGCCTGAAAATAGTGGCAGGGGTATCCGAATCAGGTTACCCCCCGGACCTGCGGGAGACGGTTCAGTGGATAGTGTTGCTGATGCGAGTACACCATGTTGATATGCTCTTCCGCTTTGTTTACCTCCCGTATACCAGGATCCAGCACTACCAGGACTACCGGACGTCATGGACGTGTACGCCAGTTACGTCAACAACGAGCTACCAACCTACCTGGTACACGTTCCAGAGAAGAAGCTAGTCTCTCGACAGGAAGTAAAGAAGTTGTTCCGCCGCGACATGATGGCAGTGACAGAAGCCGACATTGCCAAGGTCGTTCATGACGCTCCTGGACGCTCGATGCCCACAAGAGAGGAAGCGGTTAGGGCCCTCGTGAAAGGAAAGCTCAAGTACGCCATATTCTCCCACCGATGGCTCGAACGAGGTGAACCAACGTTCCGCGATATCCTGATGTCGTTCCGACCAGCGGGATACGATAAACTAGGGAATTTCTGTGCAAAGGCTGCAGAATACGGTTGCTGTCTTGCTTGGTCGGATACGTGTTGCATCAACAAAGATAGCAGCGTGGAACTTGATGAGGCCATTCGATCCATGTTCAAATGGTATCGCGATGCCCACGTGTGCATCGCATACTTGGCTGAGGCAACATCCACTGATGACCTTGGAATGGATGTTTGGTTCACACGCGGGTGGACTCTGCAAGAGTTGCTGGCTCCTCGGACGATGAAGTTTTATGGTAAAGGTTGGGTGCCTCTCACCACCAGCGCCAACGATAAGCAAGATTCCAGGATGCTGGACGTCTTATCGCAGGCGACTGGCATACCCCAACACGACCTACGCTTCTTCCGTCCTGGAACCCGTGATGTTCACGAAAAAATGATGTGGGCATCGAAGCGGACAACGACTCGGGTGGAGGACATGGCATATTGCCTAATTGGAATTTTCGATATCAGCCTGACAATCGCATATGGAGAAGGGCAACGAGCCTTCTGCAGGCTAATGGAAGCCATTATCAACAGATGTGGCGAGTGGGAGATCATGGCGTGGGCGGGGCGCTCATCCATTGATAGTGCTGCACTCCCAGAGTCCCCCCGTTCTTACAGGGCACTCGGGGAAGTTCGCGCTCTGTTCAGGGACAGCAACCTCACACATCGGGCCTGGCGGGGCGATAGGCATTTCATCATGACAAAGCGAGGTTTGCAACTCAAGCTACTGATTGTGGATCTCCCATCTCCATCTCTGAAGCTATTCGAGGGATCAGGGCAAGCACAGGCGGAATGCACACGGTATGAAAGATGTACCGTAGGTGTTGTCGATTATTGGTGCTTCAAAACCAGTGGTCGGGGTGTCTTGAGGCCTGGACAAGACCACTTGTGTCTGCTTCTACGCTCGAACCCTTTTGACCCATATGCAGAGCTAGAAAAAGTGATGACGACGGAATTGCTGTTCGTCCGGACGGATGTCGAGATCAGGAAGGAACTGACCATGCTTTGGTTATAGTCTTTACCGAATCTCAGACCTCATGTGCTCGAGTAATGTCGTCCTCGTTAGGATCCCTGTTACTTGTGTTTTGGAGTCGTAGTAATCGTCTTCGAGCCATTCGGATGCGGAAATAGTAAAATTGCTGCTATGTTGATTACGTAGTAGTTACTCCGACTTTCCGCCACTCCGCGGAAAGTCAGATAGTTACGAGGTTCATCGTTCCCGCTATTCTCGCAAAGTTTTCAATGCTAGCACGGCTTCGATTTCGACATAGCAAATTCTCTATTGTCCGCTCAATTCGGTGTAGTTGTGGGATATAATGCACGATGTGTTGAATTAGTATGTCTATCGGTCCTTTCGCGAGAAAAATATGTCGAGTTCTGCACTCGTTCATGGCCTTTCTACAACAGGTCGTTTCCCGAACTGCGCTGTTTCGCCGCTTTTCGAAAATGATGTTTGCGACACGTCGTTGGATCCCATTACACGTGCAGCTGCTCTCATTGACTTGTTTACTGTACCGGAGTTGATCAGTAACACGGCCAACGCCTCTCCTGGTGTCCCTCGCCTTGGACTGCCAGCATACCAGTGGTGGTCGGAAGCACTGGTGAGTCACGTTGTCGTGCTTCAGGCAAGTGCAATATGACCCACTTGCACGTAATTGTAGCACGGAGTTGCAGGCAGTCGTGGAGTAAACTTTTCTAGCTCCGGAGAGTTCAGTTATGCTACTTCGTTCCCTCAGCCAATCCTGATGGGCGCCACTTTCGACGATGCACTCATCAATGCCGTTGGTGGTATCATCGGGATGGAGGGACGCGCGTTCAATAACTATGGTCGCGCAGGTCTTGACTTCTGGACCCCGAATATCAATCCATTCAAGGATCCCAGATGGGGCCGTGGACAGGAAACCCCAGGCGAAGACCCCTTCCATCTGTCTCAATACGTATATAACCTTATCATCGGCCTTCAAGGCGGGATTGATCCCAGGCCATACTACCAAGTCGTTGCGACGTGCAAACATTACGCGGGATACGATTTGGAAAACTGGGAGGGTCATGACCGCGAGGGCTTCGATGCTACCATTACATCGCAGGACCTGAGTGAATATTACTTGCCTCCATTCCAATCCTGTTTCCGCGATGCCAAGGCCGGTGCCGCCATGTGGGTTTCCCTGTTCGAGGTAGCATTCACTATTGATCCTGGATATAGGTGTAGCTATAATGCTGTCAACGGTGTTCCCGCGTGTGCGGATACTTACCTTCTTCAAGATATCCTGAGGGACTTTTGGGGATTTACTCCAGATCGTTGGGTAAGGCATGCTTCCTATCGGCGAGTAGGAAACGTTTAACGCGCTGATGGTCAAGATAACGTCCGATTGCGATGCAGTTAGTGCGTTCTATTCTTTTGGATTCACAGAAATGCAAGATTGACCAGTTTTAATAGATGACATATTCGTTGATCACAATTATACTGCAACCCCTCAACAAGCTGCTGCCATTTCATTGATGGCTGGTACAGATATAAACTGCGGCAATTTCTATGGATTATGGCTCCCAACAGCTTATAACGAGTCCCTGGTCACGGAAACACAACTTAGGACTGCCTTGATCCACCAGTATGCGTCACTCGTTCGGTGAGTGAGTCACGTGAACGTTACCATCCTGAGCTACTATATCCATCCCCAGGCTCGGCTATTTTGACCCTGCTGAGCGGCAGCCTTATCGCAAGTACAACTGGAGTAGCGTCAACACTCCAAAGGCTCAGGAACTTGCATACAAAGCTGCAGCGGAGGGCATTGTCCTTCTGAAAAACGATGGCACCCTACCTCTCTCTGGTCGTGTCAAGAAGATGGCGCTCATTGGTCCCTGGGCTAATGCTACCACACAGATGCAAGGCAACTATGCAGGTGTTGCGCCGTACCTAATCAGCCCACTTATGGGAGCAGAGCGCAACAAATATGACGTCACCTACGTCCTTGGCACTGGCATCAACACAACCGACGACGGTAGCTTTGAAGCTGCTGTGCAGGCTGCCAGAGAAGCGGACGTCATCATATACGCAGGAGGTATTGACAACACTATCGAAGCTGAAGCTATGGATCGCCTCAGTATAACTTGGCCCAGCAACCAGCTCGAGTTGATTGCCGCACTCCAGGCCGTTGGAAAGCCCTTCGTTGTCGTCCAGTTTGGCGGAGGACAACTTGACGGCGCCATGTTGAAAGATAGTGCATCTGTGAGCATTGATCACTATATGCACGATCCATAATGACATCCTTGACCAGGTCAATGCACTCGTATGGGCGGGATACCCTGGTCAGAGTGGTGGACTGGCCATATTTGATATCCTCACTGGCAAGGTCGCACCTTCTGGGCGTCTTCCAGTTACTCAATACCCCGCTGACTACGTTAACGAGATCCCAATGACTGACATGAACCTCCGTCCGGATGAAAACACCCCCGGCCGTACCTACAAATGGTACACAGGCATACCTGTTTATTCCTTTGGCTACGGCGAGCACTACACGACATTCAGCTTCAAATGGTCGAAAGAACCAGCGAATACCTACGACATTCAAGAACTCGTTAAAGCAAGGCAAGGGGCGACCTATCTCGACACCGTGCCTTTCGATACTCTTGCTATCAATGTCACCAACACGGGTCATGGTGTGTGGTATTCCGTTGCTATCGTGTCTACTCATACTAATCGGTTTCATCGATTAATACAGTAACGTCTGACTATGTGGCCTTGCTGTTCGTGGGTGGTCAGTACGGTCCAGCGCCTTACCCTAACAAGTCCCTCATCGCCTACACTCGACTACACGACGTCGCACCGGGTCTTGGAGGTACCTCCGTTGCGGTGTTGCACATCACACTGGGCGCGCTTGCTAGGGCAGACTCAGATGGCCACTCGCGGCTTTACCCTGGCACATACATCCTCACCCTCGACATGGCGGGCATGTTAACACGGGAATTTACATTGAAGGGCGATGCCGCTCAGCTGACACACTTTCCTCAACAAAAGAGATGACAGAAGATGGGTGGGGCGTCATCCTCCCGCCTTCTTGACTCTTCGGGTAGATATGAGTTGCGCTTCTATCTGATGAGGATGCTGTTTTCATTTTTCATTCATGGGCGTTAAGGCGGTATGCAATCGTTTCATCTGAGATCTGTGGTACCATGCTGTATTTTTAAGTCGATGCATAAACAGGACGTCTGCATGGTGCGAATACACGAAAAGTGGTTCTTTAGGTGGTGTTACAGCATATCAGCGCTTCTCAGGAACTTGCCACCGCATGATGCCGAAGGAGATCCAGTCTTCATCAGTGTGATCCAATTTCACATGTGAGGCAGTTCACACTCCTCGGCGTGCTGGGGATGTCCGAACGATACATGTCCAAACTCATCGCTCCTACGGTACCATGCCTGAAGGTGATCGTCGGGTATCTCGATTGGCCCCTACTGAAATACCCGCATTATAGCTGAGGTGGTATATTAAGGTGAATCATCCTTCCGTATCTTTACAACCCTTCCACGTTCATAATGCACTTCATGGTAGTCGGAATGACCATCGTGGTTTCGGCCACGGTCACCGGCGTCTTTACATTTGAGCGGAGAAGCAACGGAGTGTCTATCCCCCTTACCAAACATTCTTCACTTCTAAAAGCAGACAATAGCGTCGATTTCGACGCGGTCCGCGCTCATGCTCGATACGCTGTCGGGTATGTTCTATCAATCCTGTGATTCCATCCCACTCAGGCACTACCCATAGCAAGATTAGTCGTGGCTTCAACAATTACAAAAACAATGCGGGAACCAGGCGTCCTGCTTCAGAGAAAGTGGTCCGAGATGGTGGAACTAGCTTCCCCTTGTTAGCTCACAAGAAGGAGTTCTGGTATGGCACTATTACAGTTGGTACTCCTCCGAAGCCGTTCACTGGTATGATTTTCTTCCGTGCCTTTTGTAGCTTATCCCTCAGGCTGACTTCCCTCATAAGTTGACATTGACACTGGTTCTGCGTAGGCATTACACTTCTATCTAGAGGGCACTGACGGAACTTTAAAGTGATTTTTTTCTGCCAGGAGCTGGATGTGATACGAGCTGCGATGGTCATACCCGCTGGGATCAGACTGATTATGCACGTCTTGTGGCCCATGGAAAGGACTGCGAACTCAGATACGCGGATGGATCCATGATCGAAGGTGACCAATACACTGATAATGTCACCATCTCCGGCTTCACGGTATATATATTTCCATCAACATCATGATGTCTCTGATGAACGTGTAGGCAAAGAGCCAAACCATCTGTATTGCAACAAAATTCTCTCCTGAATTTAACCCTGAAAAATTCCCTGTTGACGGTATATTAGGAATGGGTTTCCCATCCCTCTCCGTTTACGATGCTAGCCCTCTGTTTGAAACACTCATCAGTGAACAAGAGGTGATCAGTCAAATATTTTCGCTCTACCTCTCCTCTACTGGCGGTGAATTATATATTGGTGGAGTAATTAGTGACGAAAGTGACTTCGTCTACACCCCTGTAACAGAAGAGGTGAGTCGATGCCAGGAGACTGAATATTTATTTACATTATATCAGTGGTTCTGGCAGGTGAATGTGGAAAGCATTCAAGGGAAGGGAAAAGGCGAGATAACCCTGAGAAACGTTGAGGCCATCATCGACACCGGGTGTACTTACATCATGGGTGATAAATCACGCATACAGATGCTGCATGAAGCTCTTGGTGGTGAGTACCACAAGGACAAGGAGGGCTTCTATACATGTAAGTTTTCCTCTTGTTTCGATGTTCTGGTACGACTGATCACCTGCAGACCCTTGCGATTCTTTTCCGGAGGTGAAGCTTACCTTCAATGGCAAATCATTCTCAATCTCGTCCTCGACTCACAATATGGGACGGGTTAAACCTGATTCACCTGACTGTCTGAGCGGCATCGCATTTATCGTTAATGCTGAAGAGGATCCTGGTAAGTTCGACTAGTATTCTCAAGTTCGAATTGCTTTGAAGAATAGCATACCAACCCTTCGTTCTTGTTCGCAGACTTCTGGGCCATCGGGGGTGTTTTTCTTCAGAACGTGTACACTTCGTTTGATTACGGTAATAAACGGGTTGGATTTGCAGAGCTTGCATGATTACCAACGGTAGGTGCTATTCTTTCATAATGTTGGCCTCCGCGAGCTACTATACCCATACGTTGACTCGATACCGTGACTGCGTTGACATGAATAAATAAAGAGGCTTGGATTTGACATCATGTGGATATTCGATACAAGACATCTTATGGCGCTGCCTACAGAACAGCCTCTGAGTTGAAGGAACTTGGATCTGTGACTGTGAATGCTCTTCGACCTCTCTGCTGCAGATGTACTTAAAATCTGCAGTTGCACCGGCGGGTAACTTACATAATTGTTGTACTCTAGTTATCTCAGCCGGGTGCACGAGGTTCAATGAACCGTCGAGGCAACGCATTAGTCGCCTATCATTCCCTTCAAAGGCGCGATATCATATCATTACGTCTTGCATTGGCTAAGTGATTCGACTGTAGTACATGATGGCCATAACCCAGCGGAGTGTGAAATCAAGACGTTGCTCCAACCATCATGTTGCCCTGGCCTCATTACATATTTTCACGCCACTGATGCATGCCTTTAAGCCGCGTTTTCAATACATACGAAATGCAGAATGGGTGATGGTGATGGGTGCGCACCAAGTTCACCTCTTCTCCACATCGTTCTCGCCTCATGCCTCCCATCCGTCTACCTCTCGCAGACGCAAAGTTCACTCTCAATGCGTAGGGAGTCGCCGGCATTTTCGGCGGTGAAGAGGCCATCTCGGCCGTGGCCATCATTCCACTGTATCAGGGCAGACGCTGGCTGGGGTGGTATAACTCCCCTGGCAGTCTTTACGTCGCAAGACACTTTGGAAACCTTGCCCAAGCTCATTTCTGGAAACGCATATTCCCTCATACGACCAAATCGCCTGCTACTCTATTTGCTTTCGATGGCGAAGTGGGTCCCATGTATTCCGCTGCGCTGTCTGGAACACAGATGCGGACGGGTCATTTGGGTTACTTGGTGATGGAGCGGTGCAAGGAGTTGGTAGAGGAAATCGAAATTCCAGGAAGGAAAACGAGGCCTGCACATGTCGTCCTCATCAATTTGCGCGACGTTGACTATGACCATCTTGTGCCGCGCCTATCCAGATTCCATGCCTTCCTAGCCGTCATTCCGATCATCGTCAGTTTCGCGACCTGCATTATGTGTGCTTTGGTCCACGACTGGTATAGCTTCTCGTCTATCCTAGCCGGCATCCTTGCTAGCGGCTTTGCGAGTATGGCCATCGGCTGTGGAGAGCTCATTCTCAACTGTGTCAACAAGCCTGCGGAAGGATCGCCTGCAGGAGATGGGATACTAGTTCCAGTCATCTGGGAAGACATCGTGGTAGTGGTCAAGGGTGAAGAACACGCGGTCAACGCGATCACGAAAGGAAGGTTTGGCTTGGAGCTCGGAGGCGACCTCTCTCAGCACGTGATCGGCGTCTGCTCGCTCCTACTCATCCTTGAGTTCCTGGTCCAGCTCTTTCTCATCCCTCAGGGCACGCTCTTCGGCCAGCTCATGTTCGTCATCTCGCTCTGCGTATCTTGGATGTACAATTTCCACATCTCTTCGTTCAGAAGAGAGACGCTCCAAGCCAACATACTGTTGAAAAAGCTTGGCGACCCACGGATTCGCAAATTTCTCCTAGGAACCAGAACGACGATGGCCGTCTTTGCTTCGCTCCTCGTTTTTCACGGAACATCTAGTCCTTTGCCTGTCGACGTCCAAAAAACACTACGAACCTTTCTTCCGAACGACACTCCCGTGTGGGAAAGATGGAGGAAGAAAGTTGCTCGCCAGGTGTGCGATAAATCACTATCCTACCTCGAGCTTGACGGAGATGATGGAGATGACGATCTTGCCCCCTCCGAAAAATTACTTCTAGGCACGCTCCTTCAAGATGCAAGTACAGCATATGACGGTTACTTGCAGTACGTCAAACATGGTTGATTGCTTATCTGCTTTTTGTCTTTCACTTTGTTTATCTCTTGTATCCCTCAACGTGTTACATCTCCACCTACTTGATTGACTTAGCCTGGGCTACTTACTCTGTTTGATTTCTTGATTGTTTGTCTGACTGTTCATCTTCGCACCGCAGCAAGTATTCGATATCCAAAGAAAACAAACAAGAAGACTCCATATCCTACCAGTCCGACCCTTTCTTCTACAGAGTGTATTACACGCTCTTGCAAGTCAACACGAAGGTCTCGCAGGTCCACGCTCCCTTGAGCGTATACATCAGCCCTCTTGATGAGTTCGATGAAATTTCGCCAATCGCAGATTGGGGAACGTCTGCCATCTCGACATACGTCGTCGTCAAGAATACCTTGAAGAACCCAGAGTCCTTATCGCATCCTTTAGGAAGGTAAAACTCGACCGGGTCTGTTCCGAACCCTCCGTATCCAAATGCGAATATGGAGGGTGTACCGTCTGCCTTGACGCGCTTCAATGGCGCAGGTGCTGAGGCGGGCGGATGATACCAAGACTGACCAAGATTCGTCAGGCCGTTTCGATGCAATCAGATAAACATACGTACCTGAATGCTATAATCCGAAGGGTCGAAATAGAAAAAGTAGGGAAACAAGTCGACGTCGGAAGAGTTTTCAAGGGTAAAACAATATTGGGAGTTGAGATCAGTGATGGTGGCCTCTTTCAAGCCGAAACCCGGGTGGGACGATAGGTTGGAAACAGCGAAGAAGTCGTCCTCTACAGGGCCGTGTTCACCTTGGACAACACCGATGCGCTGGAGTCGTATCTTGACCTTATCTGAAAAACTGGTTGTAACGCTCTGCGATCGATGTAAGCAAGAGTTGAAGTGCGCGGCCGCATTCAGTATCTCGCCTGTCCGTTTGGTGTCTGCGTCAAATCGAACAGAGTGGGCCGCGTACGCTCCGATCAACGGGTCAAGGCGCTCGAGTTCCCATGTGTCAGATTCCAACCGGCGTAAAACAGCGTCTGCTCGCTCGCTATTGGGTACGACAGCGACATGATTGCTCGAGTAGTGAATGGGAGAGTGCACGCGCAGCTGAGGGTAGTACCAACGAGACACGGTGGCTCTCCCACTGGTGATGTTATAGGATGGTTCGAGCAAGCTCTCGAACGCGCCGACCTTCTTCGCTTTGAGGACATGTGTATTATTGTTCGGTGTGGTTACGACCGTGAATTCTGTACCCTCCGAGATGCCATGGATACTCCCAGCCGAGACCCATATGTGGCCAGCAAGACCCTTCTTAGAAACTCTGAACGTGGTTTCCCCCTCGCGAACGGTATTGACGCTGAACAGCAGTCGGTTGACATGCGTCCCTTCGCACTGAGGATGCTGGACCTTACTCTTGAGGTCCAGCATCTCGAACAATCCGGCGTAGGTCGTGTCATGCATACTATGACCGCGGAGGCAGTCTATGAGCGCAGTCGTAAATAGACCACCAGGCGCATCTCTAGCAGCAGGATCCTCCATTGCGAATTCTCCCGGACGACATGCGGCAAGGATGACATGAGATTCCATGGCTCTGTGTTGGAAGCCTTGTGATATAGCAATCTTTGCAGCACGGGCACCCGGTTCTGGGGCTTCTGAAGACCAGATGTCCCAGTCCAAGTCTGCCGGAGGGGGGTGAAGAAGAGGAGGGATACATCTGGCTCGCAGTGTTGATTCCACGCCGCGCGCGAGACCACCAGAATGGCAGCAGTCGAATACGGCAATCTTGATCAGCCATCCCGCATAAGTAACTCAGAACCCAGGAAGGAGGAAACAGACATACGATATTGTCACCCTTCGAACTGGCGAGTTTGCGCATCATCGCATTTATTGTACGATCAGGAATGCCATCAACCTTCTTCCCGTCGTGTCCGATGGTTTGGATGTCATGAGGACAAAGCATCTCTATCTTGCTGTTCTCCGATACCCATCCTGGGGGAGCATCGGACTGCACCCCATGACCAGCAAAATAGAATATGATCGGATCGTCCCGTTGGATCTTCGGATTTCTGAAAAGAAATTCCTCGAATTGTTGCAAGATCTCCGCCCGGGTGGCTTTCTCATCCGAGAGAAACCTGATTCGCGATGGAGGTACGCTCAGGACTCCTGTCAGAAAGTTGATGAAACGTTGTCCGTCGTTTTTGCACCCGGTCAGATTATGGAGATTCTCGTCCTTGTAATTATCGATGGCGATGACTAGAGCGAAAAGGCGTGGTATCTCCGATGGATGAAAAACACTGTTGTAAGACAAGGCAGGGAATGTCATCTCAGAGCACACCCAGCCGATTCGAGTAAACAGACCTAGTAGTTTCTGAATCCACCATCATAGGTCTTGATTTCGTTTGAACGTCAGTCTATCTGCTCGATCAGAATATCGAGTCACTCAACTGGACATCGGACATTGATGATCCTAAGGAGGATATGGATGATTTGCTCGGGGAAGATAGTAGGGTCGTTTGTGGTCTGCCGAACCTGTCGGGGAGTCGTGCCCATCAGCCTCGAGGCCGGCAGTCGGATGGGAGGAACCTGGATCGCGTACATATTATTGATGTTGAACCACTGAGGCAGATGAGGCATGACTGAGACGTCTAAATTCGATGAGCTTTTATGTGTTGGTGGTCGAGGACAACGTGGTTCCAGTTGTACGGGTTTGCATGCCTGAATTTGTCGTCACTGAATCGGTTGCTGTGGAAGCAGTGCCGGCGTCTCATGCTGTGCGTAGCCAATAGTATGCACAATGGAATCTGAGAAAGTCACCTTCACTCACTGAAAGTCTCCAAAATACAGATGTAAAACAGCAAATCTCACTCCAGTTCGAATGCTACTGGCGTCTACAGCACGACCCATATGTATATACATGATCGATACGCGAACCGCCATTCAATATAGTAGTAGCAGGGTACATATGCTGTGTCTAGTACCACGGCAATGTAACTCTGTGGAAATCCAGAATTTTCAATCCAGTAAAAACCAGTGTATTTCACTAGTTGAATCCCAGATCCCGGGGTATTCGCAACTTCGTGTAACCTCTATGGCAGTGCATATTTGTATTTCCAATCGTCAGTCTACAGGATTCTCAACTTCTGGAAATGCAACCAAGGATAATCATAAGTTCCAGAACGCTGAGAACGCACCCAACATACATTAGCAATGGAACATATTTCGCTTTAACACTCCACTTCTTCTATGCATTTCTCGAAATCGAATCATTTAGCTCGAAGGATTTTGTGGGGATCTGGCTGTCTCTTTACGGCAATTCTGTCGTGCCTAATAGACGATGAGCCCAGTCGAACGTAGTGAAACCACTTAGCTATGCGACGAACTAAGCGAGAAAATAAGGAAGGAGCGACATGTGTGAACGAGATACTGTAAAAGGAAAGCTAGCTGCTAGCTACGAAGAATAGCGTAGTGCCCATGTAGAAAAGAATGGATTGACGATACTGGAATTCCATCTGAAAATAAGCATCATTGTAAGGCTGGTGAGATCCATTCGTCACGAGAATGGCATGCCTTGTTTCCTGTTAAAATGCCAAGTTTCTCTTCCTTTTCCTTCTTGTCTTCATGGTGCCTTTTCCGATAATGGTCATCCACCTGCTTCAGTTTGACTCAGGCATGTTTCTTGCTGGCATGACAGAGGACGTCGGAGAACAGAGCTTGGTTCATACGAACGACAGCGATAGAGATTACGCGCAATGGAGCATTGAGAGTCCACGCGACAGATGGAACCGGAGAATAAGGAATGCTGTAATGGTCTCTTTGACTCTGCATTGCCTCTGCAATGAGTTCGAGAATCGAGAGTCAGTGATCCACATCAGCAAACTCGCAGTTTTTCTAAACTCACTATTGTAATCTAAAAGTGTCTATATTTTACTATTCTTCTAATTTTAGACACTTTTAGATCAGAATAGAGTACTTTTAGATGAAATAGATAATTAGCATTAGAAAAATAGTGAACTATAGACACTTTTAGACACTTTTTAGACACCTTTAGATTACAATAGTGGGTTTAGAAAAACTGCGAGTTTGCTGATGCAGTCGCTCTGATTCCTGCCTCGAGCTTGACGGGGATGATGGGGATGACGATCTTACCCCATCGGAGAAATTACTTCTAGGTACGCTCATTCAAGATGCAAGTACATCACATGTTCCTACGTTTCATGCTATGGCATTATGCAATATTTCAATCAGCGTCAACATGCGGTAAGCATATAACTGATTACAAACCTTTATATAGCCATTGAGCAGTAGTAAGTACACAGCATAGCAGACTAACTGAGTCACACTCCACCGAGTGACGTGATTTTGGCAAGGCATTATAAGCCTTTGTGCTGTGCACGAAACATTATGTAGCATTGCACATCTCTCCCAATTTTATTTTCTGTAAGATATCAGTTTCCAAGTAGATCTAGAATAGGTAAAGAATGTTATTGTGTGCTCCTGATGTACCCGGGTTGTCGGCATATCGGATACGTCCTCAGGTTTCCATGAAATCTATATAACAATCTCATTCTGGATCATAATAGAGTAGCGAAGCTGTGGACACTGTGCCACCATTATGTTCTAATGCATAGCTAGGAGACCACACAAGTGTGGTGAGGTCCTAGT
>JBBPTK010000249.1:0-20024 GCA_038094135.1 Spongiforma cf. squarepantsii | reverse complement strand
GTAGCTGTTCTGGTCCACTTTGGAGATACCATGGAACAGACTATATAGTTATGTCCAGGTCTAGCCAATTGGGAACATAGCTGTGGCCTTTTGTGGGGTCTGTCTAACTGGCCAATATTGTCCAGTGATCCCCAGGAAGGGGTTCAGTTTACTGATGAAGCCGTTGTACCTTCCAAATGACAGCAGGTAGCAACTGGAAGTCTGGTTTGTCAAAGCTTAAGAACTGACAAGGGCAAGGGTGGTGCCACCGGCCAGCTTAGGAAGGCTGGTGATGCTGTGGCAGCCAGCCAACAGAAGAAATCAGATCTATTTGCTGGGGAACCATGTAATCTGATGGTGCCCAAAAGTCAGCAAAGGATAAATAAGGTGAGTAGTTCTCAAGGTCAAACTACATTATTACTGTAACCACGATAGCCCAAAGACCCTCCCCCTCAATGGCATCCTGTGGTCCCCAAAGAGGCTAAGTCAGTAAGTGACTCAAATGCTGGCATTTAGTGCTGACGAACTGACTACTGACTTATCTGTATGATAATAGTCCTGCAACCGCCTCTCATGTTAGTGTTTCGAAGTCCAGTTGCCAACTGGTAATGCAACTGGCAACTGGACTGGACTGCAACTGATCGCAACTGGACTGCAGTTGCAGTTGCCAACCAGTCCTGACCAGTCCAGTTGCCAGTTGCCTGGGTTGGTGAAACCTTAGGCAACTGGTTGCAACCGGTGTACAGCCACCCCCTATGTATACTACCATATATAGTAATATTCCGTAATATTCCCGCATTTTTCTGAATTTTTTGAGCCAGATATGACTGAAATACAAAAATATACTCTTCAAAAATGACATGTCGGCCGAAAATAATCATATCTCGACCGTTTCTTGGTCGATTTGCGAGATTATTTGATGGGAAATTAGTTTAGAGTCTTATCTAACTATCGTACAGCCATCGCAAAGCCTAATTCCCACGGGAAAGTGGCGCGTGAACCGGTTTCAGTCGCAACCGGTCCAAATCAGTCCGGTTGCCTTGTAGGCTGAATTAGGACCGGACCGGATCGGTCCAGTTGCCAGTTGCGAGGGTTTTGGATCCCCTTTGGACCGGTCTCGGTCCGGTTGCCTAATTTGGACGAAAAAAACCGGACCGGACCGGACTTTAAAACACTATCTCACATCCACAGCAAGATGTTGCGGTCCCTGAGGTGGCTAATCCAGGAGAGCATTTTGGGTTCAGGCTGGTGGGTGATATTATGGCTGAACTTTGATTGGCATAATTGTCTCAGATTCATAGCCTGTGGATGAACCCTCATCACCGATGCTGATGAGCTTAATGATTGAGGCCAATGAACGGAGACGCCAGGATCACTAAAGTCAAAATCCTCTGGTAGTGTATGTCAGAGGTTGCATGAAGATGATGAGAATCACTATGATCGTCCATCGCAGAAGAGGATAGCGATGAAGAAGATGAACTTGATGACGACATTGACAACTCAGGTCAAACTGCCAGCAAATCATTTGGTGAGGTTAGTGTTACAGTCTACCTCACCCCCGCCACTCTTTTCTTTTTCTCCAACTTCTTTTGGCCTTCCTTCTTTGGCTAGGACCATGATCGGTGATTATCTTGCCGATCCACCCTAGCTCCTTTAGTACGTCTTCTCTTCTTTGATGCCTCATGGCATCGTCTTCTCTTCTCTGATGCCTCATGGCATCGTCTTCTCTTCTCTGATGCCTCATGGCATCGTCTTCTCTTCTCTGATGCCTCATGGCATCACTTCTCTTCTTTGATGCCTCATGGCGTCTCTTCCTTCTAACCCTGTACCCTTACCCTATGCCCTCTTTCCTCTCTTAGCTTGGTCCGTGCACTGTAGCCAGTAGTATAAGTAGCACAACATGTCACCTAGAATAGCCAAGCTAATTCTACCTTCCAATACTCGGCTAGTGTCTGGCTTCCCTCTGAGCAGTCCCCTCAGTTGATCTCAGCTCTTTCTTCTGGTCCTTAAAATGCTCAGAGCATCAAGCCGCCTGCCGCGTAGAAGGTTCAACGTAACAGTTAGCGGCGAAGAAGGTAGTGAGGACAGCATGAGTATTACCTAGTTGTCCATGCAGATACTCATCCGCACACAGAACGAGTCTGATGGTGAGCCCGAGGCAGAAGATCAGCTCTGTGAACAACTACCGCAGGGCCAAGTGAACAAAGTAAGGGTTTGTTCCTTAATTTTATTCTTACTAACATATGTATGCACAGGATATGAATGTCCTATAAACACACTTTGCCAAGAACCATCATCCTTGACCTCCATTGCCTGCCAGATTACAAGGTTTGCAACATCAGGTGGTTCTGGCATGGCAAAATCTGGATCCAACTGATGAGGAAAGTGATGATGCTAGATGGCTTTCTAGACAACGATGCTGCTCAAAGACTCCGAAGCAGGACCATTGCATGAATCCAACCCAGCTTGGATTTTATCTGGCCAAGTTGACAGACTTCCTTGAAGAGTGTAAGGTTGAAACCCATGCATACTATGCTGCCATCGAGGAGCCTTGGCTGTGTAACAGAGTGGCAGTCAGAGGGTTCATTTCAGATATTATTTCCATGACCAGTCTGAAGCGGAGGTGTATGCACCAGAAGGTCAAGCCAGGCTACTACCTGAAGTATAGGCAGTATATGTGCAAGCTGGTGTGTGTTTCAATAATAAACTGAGACTTGCTGATGCATGCAGTTGTTCGAGGACCTCGCTTCATGGCATGGCGAGCTGAAGAAGGTTGTGGCCAGTTGTGTCCACACACACTATGATATTTTTCCTCCCATAGGCAATCGCTTCTCAAAAGCCAAGACACATGACTATGTGAAGCATGCTGCAGGTGACTTAATCAAAAGGTCAGCATTTGCACACAGTGGCAAAGATGCCAAGGTGATGTTTGTCTACTGTGTCATTTTTGTTATTTATGAGCTTCTCCAGGGTCATATGAATAATTTTGGACATCTGACTGTTCATGAGGTTATTCATGTATTCCTTTTTGGTCACGAGAACCAGATTGGCAACCTTTGCCCAGGTGAGTTTGGAACATGGATTCCTAACAAGATGATAGCACTTGCAGTCACTGTGGTATGTCCCACAAGTCTGCTTTTATTCTGTTAACATCTTTTGTCAGATATGATGCATTTTGGACAGGTACCAACATTCTGGCAAAGCAAAATTTGCTTTTTTCAGTGGTGAAAATTACTGGTTTAAATGGGAGAAATACAGTGGGCTTCTCAACACTCTCAAGAAGAATGAGGTCCACAATAACAAATTAGATCAGATGTGCCACAAGATTTCACGCACAGGAATGTACATTCCATATTTTACCATATTTCCTGTCTTGCTCATGTATTTGTCAGTGCTAGTGGTGGTCAGGCTGGTGACTCGGATGGAGGGGATATTGATGATGAGTATGCTGTTGAACTTGATTAGTCTGACTCAGCTGTTCAACTGTTTACATATTTCTTATCAATATATGTCATTTTCAGAACTATGTTGATATAAGGAACTCTTTTGTGAGAGTAATATGATGATATTATAAGAGTACTATCATTGACTATGTAGCACACTGACAAGTATTGTAGTATGACATGAAAGCAACTTGAAAACACTAAAATATTCATTGATGCCTCATACATATGATATGAGGCACTGTGACACACTATGACATACTATGAGAATCAGAAACACTATGGCATACTATGGCATACTATGAAAATCAGAAACACTATGGCATACTATGACATACTATGAGAATTGGAAACACTATGACATGCTGTGATAGTACTATGACAGTACTATGTATATAGACCATCACTATGAGCACTATGATGCTATGAACTACTGTCCAGTACTGGACAGCCACCCCTGGTTTTGCTGATGCATACCACTAACTGAGGCAACATGTACCAGAGTGTCATTCATTCAGATGGTGTGCTTCCAACAGCTATTTCCATTGACGAACTGTTCAGATATGTTGTCAATATACACCTATGCATATGTATCTACAATGATTCAATTAGTGTTCAAAAGTCCAGTCCAGTCCGGTTTTTTGGCTTGCTAATGAGGCAACCGGTCTTTTGAAAGACCAGTCCGCACGCTGTCCGCATCTGGTTTCCATGCTTGGCTGTGGCTGAACGAAATGTAGATATGATTCCTAGCTAAATTCCGAGCTACTAACGGCGAGAATCGGTTCAGAAACAGGCGAGATATGAGTATTTTTGGCGGACTTGTCATTTTTTGACATTCAAAAATGGTTTTTGAGTTATATATGCCTCAAATAAATCCCAAAAAATTCGGAAAAACTACCAAATATTACCCAATATGGTAATATACATAGGAGGCAGCTGTACACTGGTTGCGACTGCAGTCTTTTTCCATCTGCAACTGATGCAACCGGCAACTGCAGTCCAGTTGTGATCAGTTGTGGTCCAGTCCAGTTGCCAGTTGCACTACCAGTTCACAACTGGACTTTAAAACACTAGATTCAATGCCCAATGTTCAATGAAAAGTATCCACATTTTGGCCTAATACCTAGCTGTACATTGGGCAGTGCAGACTTAAACATGTGTACATTGACACCCAAACAGTTGGATGAATTGATTGGAATATTTCATTGCTGTCTTGACTTGTTCCTTCTTCACCCTCTTGTTGAAAAGCTCATGGTCCATTCGATGAGTCACAAAGCTGGTTGTGTGGCTGTCACTGACCTGGCACATATAAAAGTAACAGCAGCAGCATGCTCTAAAATGACCAAGCATGTGTAGAAAGCGGTCTGTGTGACTCAGCTTAGACCTTGTTCGGCATCCCCTTGGATTCTCAATGTCCACTGTACAGTGCCCAGTGGGCTATTGTCAATACTCTGACATCTTTGATTTTGTACTCCTCCATCCTCCTTCTGATGACCTCACAATCTGTGATAGTGCCTTTGACGAGCTGCTGCATACTCTCCTGGGTGCATGCTAGTCACCTACCTAGTATACTCTGAGACGACCAAGTGAGCATTGAAAATAGTTTGTGTGGTCCACCATCAATACCATGATCCCATTGATAATCACAAAATCAGGGATACAGGGACATTCACACATAAGATAAGCTGGAAGCTCTAATGGCTGGCATGAGTGTTGTTGTGTCAATGCAACACACTGCAAGTGATCAATGCTCATTATCACCTCTTTCATTCATTCTTGGAAATGTATGCTTGTGACACACTCCCTCCGTGGTGACTAGACTCATCTGCCATGAGAGGGAGAATTGATGCACTCACATTTCGCAATCATGGCAGATGGGACAGCAGGCAAAGTTGAGGTTTCAACATTCATTAGCATCACCACAGCCAATGATCTATCTTTAAGTCATTTGCTAGCTCATTAGAAGAATCAGACAGGAAGTTACCATGGGGCAGTGGAATTGGCTTCTCTTCTGTGACTGTGATCCTGCCAGAATTCAAGATGGGGCGCCAAGTTTACTTTTGAACTTTGCAAATGTTCATTCAATTCTTGGGTTCAATACTATGAGATGATGTGCCGAGAGCAACATCTCTGAAATGTGTATCATGTCACAAAAATTTTCGGGCCATGCCAAGCGCTTATGATGCATTATAACACCCATTTTGGGCCCAGTGCCTTTCAATGCATTATAATGGAACCCACATTCGTCAACATGCCATGGTGATGGTGTCGTCACGTTATTATATTTGTTATCATATTCACATGAGTCATTGTAATGCCTTAAAAGGACTCAGAATGAGGGTTTTAAATTTTGATGACTAACGATGCAGGGGGGTCCATTAAAATGCATTATGACCATGTGCCAACCAATCACATCCATTCAAATGTCAAACAGTGTCATTATAATGAACACAAGTCCATTCTCAGTTGCACCAACACATTAAAATATGAATTATTCATTATGAGCCACTTCACCATTCACCAGGTCCATTTTAATACAATGTATTCGCATGACAATGGTGGAAATTATGCTACAATGGGGAAACTGAAACCTCAAACACCAAGTACCAAGTGTTCATTATACTAATGGAGATGGGAGGATGACAAAACAAGGCTGTCAATCATTGCTTGGACAGGATAGATGTCTTGGTTGAAACAGTGGGAAAATGTTGCATCTCTCCGAATGTGCAGAGCTCACAAGGGAAGCTATGAAGTAAAGCAAATTAGTATTGTATGTGCAGGGAGAAGAGAACAGTTACCGTAGGCAGATTCAGAGGAGATGGCGAGAATGGCTGTTAACACACCTCAGATTCCAACACATGTACTAAGGTGTGAATGAGCTCACCATTGTGAAACAAGACCAAGTGTTGCACTCAAAGCACCATAGCACTAATTAGCCTACCCCAAAACATCAGCAGCTCGTCCGACATTGATGAAAAAAAATACTAACACTTACATGTATTGAGTCCGGGACACATGGGATCACTACCATTAAGAATGAAAGGGTTCGAGGCATGGTGAACTGGTAGTACCAAGAGTTTGTCGAAGGGACATAGGACCAGTTCAGTGTCGATGATGGTAGATGAATGAAAGAAAGAGACCGTGAGATGAAACGATGGAATGAAAATATATTACTCAGTTGACTGAGTTTAAATGGTTTTCTTTGTCAACTTAAGTGACATTGGATGCCACGCATGCGAATAGAAATGAGTTCCAAAATGCAAAAACCAGTGAATCATGACTTTCCTGTCCCCTGAGATAATCCAATTTGGATACAGTGGAGTAGCTGATCAATCTTGTGTGTTATTGCCTCTCTGTGCTTGGTTTGTGTCTGTGTTTGTTCAGGTTCCAATGCAGTGTGACTATTTCGTAATCTGGACTTGCAGGAAGGATGGTGCTGCTATAGGTGTAAGATCCGTTGTGCAAATCACCTAAATAAGAATTGGATTCAGTATGCCGATAGGAAAGCGTTGAAGGCATGATCTGTGTGTTGGAGTCACCCAACGTGAATTCCAGAGCGGTCTCATTGGTTATGATACCTGTGGTACTTTGGCATGCATTGGATGATGAAGTGGAAGACTCTGACATGGTGTAAAACGAACTTGAGCCTGTGCGAGGCTCACTCGATGCCATGCCTGAACCTGCAGAGAAGAAGTTATCATCAGACAGATCTGACAAGGGATGTGTCTTGGGTTTCTTGCTGGGGGTGGTGTGCCAGTGACATGAACTTTGCCACTGAACCTAGGACCACTTGACATGGTCACTGGGGATCCATCATCCAAAATTGCACTACTGACAAGACTGAAACCAAACCTGAGGCCTGGCTTCACATTCCCTGCACAACTAACTGTGGAGGCAAATTCTTCATCAAGATCAGTGAGTGAGCTGGTGCGATGCAAAGAACTGCTCTGACTTAGTGTGATAATACACAGATCTCCTGGATGGGGGTACGACTAATTGGAAACTGCTGTATTGTCCATGGTACGCACGCAGTGTGGAGGGAATGCAGGAACACATGAAAGAGAGCCAGTACTCAAGGAGTCTGAGATCAAGTGCAAATCCAATAGACTGGGAATTGCATGCAGGGGTGGGACAAATACAGTTGATGCTGAACCAGAACCAGCAGCAGAGACACTAGTAGTACTCGTTATGGAAAGTATCATTTTGATAAAGCCTACAGGAGAGTCTGACTCTGAGCAGTCCCAAGCTTCCCTGCCAGCCTGAATCATCAGCAAAAGACACATATAAAAGAAAAATGTACCAGATGAGACCAACCCAATGGACTCTCTCCCTCTCCCTTTCTGCAGTTGGCGTAGGGATGAAACTGCGGGCGACATGGCAGAAGAACATGTGGCACTCTGTGCCTCCTAAGGTATCAAAAAAAGTACTTATGAAGTTGCTTTGAGCTTAACTGTGTGTCACCCGCTTGCTGTCATTGGTCCCCTGGCTGGTGGTGCTAATAAGAGAGGAGATGAAGAAAACACGTCTGAAAATCCAGTAGAAATAACTGAACCAGCCTTGCTCTTTGTGGGAGATGCATTGATGAGGAGTGAGAATCATAATCTGTTGAACTGATGATGGAATAGAGCGATTCAGATTCTTGGAAAAACAGACTATGCACATGATTTCCATTGATTCACGATGTGTGGGGGTAATTGATTGAAACATCGGAAGTGTCGCCTGATCGATGATCAATAATCTTTGAAGAAGGAAATGAGATCGAAATCTTTCAGTGATACATGTACGAGAACTTATAATCCCAGAAATCATATTCATGTTGAAAGATGTGAGTCACAACTGATACTACTCATAGAATTCTACAGTATCAAGGAAAATGTTACTCTGTTGTCCCCTTTCAAGTGGTCCTCTTGGCCTTGGAAGCCTTTGCATGAGTTGCATGGCCCATGGTGGGTTGGACCTGGACTGGTAATTCCTCATCCTGGGCATTCATAATAACAATCGCTGGGATTGGGTGTACTGGCGTCACTTTACGGGTATTGACTTGATGGGCTCCTGAGGTGATTGTCATTTGCGCACTGATTGCATTCCTAGCACCACTGATCGACTTCTGGTCAAGATCGACCTGAAGTCATGCGGTTGTAGATAAAGCCACAGATGGCACAGGATCAGCAAGATTGTTGGCTGACAAAGAGCTCCCTTGATCTGTGACAACTTGACCTTGGATGGAGGCACAAGTAGGACCTGGAACAGAAGCGATGGCAAGGACATGACCAGGAATAGGGACTGGAGTGGGAATAGGATCAGGAACATGACCAAATGGAGGAGCTTTGACTGCAGGAGGTAACACCATGGCCACAGCAGAGCGGGTTTTGGTGAAAATAGAGGGAGTCTCAGCCTGAGAGAGTTTGGGATCTTCTGAGTCCATCTGATCCAAGAGTTCATCTTCCCAACTGCAAGACTGAGCATTTTCGACCAATGAAGACATGGATACCTGACCAAAAACTTCATGATTGAAGAGGTCCATGACATCATTGGCCCAATGGCTTCTCTTGAAGAGTCGTTGCAAATAAAATTCGTAGTCTGCGGCATAAGGGATGTCCATTACTGATCCAACGTCACTAAGTTCAGGATCTGAAGTCAGCAAGAAATGGGCCTGTAAAGGTTATTATATATCCAAATTAGCTCGAAACACTATTGAGAACCTGGATAGTACACTAACCATGGTTGCAGCTGTGGCAATTAGACCTTCTGTCACACTTGATATTCCCAAGTGTTCACCCCTGGCCTTCAGATGTCCACGCTTTGTCTTTGACAGGGTGGATTCCCATGAACGATAACATTGATGATCTATTTCAAGTTTCAAAGTTGATATGAGACTATGGTATTAAGGAAAAGTCCAAGTCACTGGCAATAATATACATACCTTGATTAGGATAGCATTCTTTAAGAAACCATCAGCGTACATTTCCTCAGGGTTCTCAAAGAGTATTGGCGCCAGACGGGTATAGTCTCCTGTGCCATTACATTTGAGGAGAGACAGAAGAGTGGGATCTGTTGCCTTGCCATGGATAGTTTGATTGGAAACTAAAGCAGGATCAAGCCTGTACACTGCAAACAAAATCCCCACAACCTCCTTGATGGACCTGAGAATGTTGGACCGCTCTTGTCTGTGGGTATTATGGAACTTAAAATATCAGACAGTAAGTGTCAAGGCAAACAGACATGATAGTATAACTGACCAACAAGACAAATCATGCATATGACGCCATATGTTTGTGGAATGACTTGGGCGTCATGGCATAGAGCTCTGCCAACATGCTGAGATGCCTTTGCACAACGGATGTCCAATGAGATGGGTCTTGTGGATTCAAGTTGATTTCCTCCAGAGGCGTTGCTGGGAAAAGGTTATTGGGAAGGAAGAACTGGTAGAATACAGTGAATTTTTTCGCCTCCTTGACAATTTCATCATCAACTGTCGTATCCACAATACCCTTGCGGCCAATAGCATTATGCTGTCTGGCAGGGACAAGTGCAGAGACAGCAAGAAGTTTCCTCTTAGCATGCTGCAGCTTGATGCACATCTCACTGAAGCTGAGTTGGGCATCACAGAGAGACTATAACACAGATTAAACTTTTCAACAAATTATAATAAATATAAATGTACCTTATGCAACTCTGGCATGCCTGCATCAGGTGGGGGAGTGCGAAGAAGCATCTCTGCCTTCTCAGAATCAGAGTCACTTAAGAGGGAGTTACTGTCATTGTCAGCATCACCCTGCGGCTCATCACCCTCATGATCCTCGTCGAAATCCGAGTCCAACAATCCTTGTTCATGAGAAGCAGGGGCTGGATGTTGTGACATGGCTTTGAGCGTAGAGTTGTGAGACAGAGGATGATTTATGTGAGCAAGAGATAGTCGGATGTGACAAAGAATAGTTTCCACCCACCATGAATCTTTATATTCTGGACAACGGACAATTTTGTGGGCTATGGATGAGGGGTGGATCAGTCTTTGGCCAAAAACAAAGGCCATTATGCCATGCAGTGAAAAATAGACTGTTCACAAGGCAGAAAACAATTTACCTCGGTTGATGAGGGTGGATATTAACTAGGGTCTTACAGCATAAATTTGCAAGCTTGCTGGTGGAGTGATAGGTCCATGTCAGTGAAGCAGTATGACAAGAATCTGAAGTAGTTTTAGTTTGACACCACTTGGGTCCAGAAATAATACAAGGTAAACAACTCATCCATAATCCGGAGGCCCCCAACATTGGGAATCGGTGCCAGCAGCATATTGATACCTGTATCAATACCCGAGAAAGATCAGATACATAATAAGAACATGAGAAATCAAGGCTCGACAAACCGCAAAGCAAGGCTGTCTGCACTATCAGCATACATGTGCATGAAAACCAAACAAGACAACATCATGAGACCCTGAAACATGAAATTTTGAAACCACAGATTCTGCAAGTAAGGCTGAGGTTGGACCAACAATCAAGTCAATAAATTATTGATCCAACTGCTACTACAACAAATTCATCCGAACATACATATCACCATCTAGGTGATCAACAACAAGAAACTCATTTTGCTTGGCAGGGTCTGGTGCCAACACAGCCCCACGAATGATGGATGTGATGGGGATAATCAATGGAGATGTGCAAAGACCAGCCTTTAAGCGGTGAAGGCGAAGTTCATGGTCCATCCGACTGGGAATACCTCCTTTTGGCATGAAGGGAAGAACTAGTGCGAAGTCAAATGGAGCTGCACAAATAGCTGGAATGTGGCAGCTCCACATGAAGATGAGGTGAACAAATGCGGTCTCATCAGCAGTTAGCTGAATGAGAGCACAGTCGTAGTGTGGGGCATGGTGGAAACTTGGAGTGCAGTGAAGGTGGTCAGTGGCCTGTCGCCAGTCCATCATCAATCCATAGTTGACATGAAGATACTTGTACTCATACATCTTATTGATTTAAATGAGCCATATTGAAACTCGAACTAAAAAACAATAACTCACCTGGAAGCTCTGTGGGATTGTGATCCACTTGTCAAGATTATATCCATAAGATGGGAGTGATGTATTGAGAAACTGTGTGAATCTCCTGTGAAATCCAACAAAGGCAGTGTCTCCTAGACTGCGAGCAGACTCAATGTTGTGTATAGACTCTGGTTGGCACAATGATCCGAGCTTGTACTGGTCATCAAAGTGTGATTTCAGTTTGGCAGATACTGACATCCATAACGAGGGACTTCCGATGTCCTTAGCAGCCGGTTCATTGGATTCTTCATCAGGCAACTGGTTCCATTCTGTGACATGGTCTATACACATCCTGACAAGTCAAACTGCAAGTATGCAATGGTCGTTACATAGGATCTGTATCAAAGCCTCAGTAAACATGTCAATGAGAAAGCATAGCGTACCTGATCAGCCACATCGTGATGATTTGATCACCGATGAGCTTCTTTCAAGGGACAATGCATCCCTTCATTCAGATGAGTGCTGTAGTTGCATGTAGCACCCTTATTTTGAATGTCATCAGCTACATGAGTCCATAAATGGATCTTTGGGAACTTCCAGTCTGTTTGGAGGCCATTAATGGCAGATACGTCAATAGCTTGTTTGTAGTCCTACATATCATAGATAGAGATCAGCCTTGTGATATAAAGTAAAATAGCACTCACCTGTAGAGCATCGTTGAAACGAGCAAGCTCATCCTTTATCATCTGAAGGGAACAGTTGGTGTGAACATCCAATCCAATCAAGCTGTCCAGATGGAGATAGCAAGAAAAGAGATGAAGAAGGTGATACCCTTCTGGAACCGTCGACTGCCTCAAAATGTCGAACAATGCATAGAATGATTGATACCTGTGATTGACGACAATGAACATGTGAGGTTATCAGTCACACCAGGTCCACATATGCAAATAATCTATGTATTATGTACCTTAGAAAGGTCTCGCATCTTGTTTCCATCACTAAAAGTTATGTGAATGATGTTCTTGAAGTAACTTAGCCCGCTCCATTGGGGAAAGCTTTCGAGACTGAGTAGCAAAATTGTATGATGTGCTATTAGACCATATGGTTCAGGCCACAATGAATGGACTTACTATGCCTCCACTTTAGCCTCGGCTGGACAGCCAAGATGACCAAGTAACTTTTTCAATTCGCTGAATATGTGCTTGCCCCAGACACTGCCATGATTGAAATGCAGCTGGTCAAAACTGAGGGCTCTGTAAGGATCTGAGTTCTTCACTGTCCAAAATACGTTCTGCATATACACAGTGCTACATCAGTACATTTGTACATGAAAAAGAATTAAAGTGTTCACCTTTACTGGGCATAAGCCCAGTTCCCAGAACTGCCTCACCAGCAGACCGACTGTGAGCATATACATCCATGGCTTCTTGAGCTTCTGAAGTGTTCCGAAGGGGAAAACTCTGTGAAAGGTCATCAAGGGAGTCCAATGGAATGAGGCAAACTGGGCATGGGCATTTTCCATTACGACCCCATATGAGTGACATCATGCATCTGTAATATGTTAGTGAGCAGTTAGACTTAATGCACAGAATATTCCAGAAAAGAGCACATACTGCTCTTCATAGTCCCCAGAGAGAATAAACACAAAAAAGAACAAAACATGGACAATCTCATCATATAAGGTTTGTGTGCAAATCCTGTCTGAGAGTGGGATATCACTGTTTTGAGCAATTTTGCAATTGCATCGTGCCATACTACATGCTTGAGTGTTGTGTAACCAAGTTTCCCTTCCTCATCTGCATCTTCTGCAACCTTTATCATTGCTCTACATGAATACATTGAATATGTAATCAGGTCCTACTTATTATTGGTAACCAGCCGACAATAAAACCATCCCCAATCCCCTGTGTATTTCATAGTTCAACTGGTAAATTTGCACACCGTGCAATGACAGAGTATGCCTTCTGGATGCCAAAGGAAGACAGCTTCATTTTGTCTGCATAGAGTATGAGACCAAAGGGAACAGCATTGTCTACGTCAGGCAGAAGCTGGCTCTATTGATTACAACAAAGAAATTAACATATACCACTACATGGTCAACAGAATATGGATTCTACACATACTTGGACATCCCACCATCTATCCCCAGTCCATGGCTCATCAAAGAATCGCTCAAACTCAGTGCCATCGTGCTTGTACAAGTGCTCTGCATCCCAGACAAAATGTGGTGCAAGCACAGAATTGTTCAGCAGATTGAGAACCCAGGACCATATGGGCCTCACATGTACTTTGTAGGTCTGTAGTTCATGCTTGTACATAGTGGTCAACTCATGCTTGGAGAACTATGGTACAACAATCTTTTAAACAATCGAGATCACATTGATCATTCAGGTAATACAACCAACTTACGGGGGTGAGTCCATCTGCTACTGCATCACAAGCGTTGCAATATTCACGATAGTTCTTGAGGTTAAGTTTTGTGGTACCAGCCACTACACAACATATGAGGGAAAGGAGCTTGTCAACCTGAGAGACATTGAGTCCTGCCTCTAGGCCGACCTCAACGAACTTGAAGTCACCCAAGTCCCGAAAGGGAGCCCATGGAGTATTGTCTTCAGGGGGGATGACTGTTCGGGGTAGCGTGAAACTGGTCATAAGTTTGGTCAAGGGGGGGATGCCAACTGTGAGGATGATACTCTGTTCTGAATTGTGTGGGGTGATGCTGAGACAGTCATTGATGATCTGGCTGGGGCTCCAAAGCATCTGATCCGCCATCCATAGATAGTACACCCAACAATGCTAGTTCAGTAAAGTGTCAAGATGCTTGAATCACTGATACACCAGAACACAATGACATACCTGGGCTTCTCAAATATGGAGGACTGTTGCCATGAATTTCCTCATCAGGTGCTGGACCCAATGTGAGATCCATAGGTGCGTCGACATCTAGTGTGATCAGATATCCACCATCAAGATTGAAAGGATGGAATTTTGCTCACGTTGTACGGCGTCCATGGACTGCAAGCTATTGGTTTTGTTCCCTCCCGCCTCAATCTGGTGCGTCTGGACTCAGTTTAAACGGTGCTGTCAAGCCTCACGTTGTGCTGTAATATAGTATTGTCAATAAATTGCTTAAGATTCGGGCTGAATTGAAGAAAACGGAAGACACACCTTTCTTCTGAGCGACTTCGAGTTCCAGAATATAGGCAGCAGCAGCTTCATCTTCTTCGCTTCACCTCTTGCAGCTCGCTTCGTGACTTTTGAATCCTTGTTCCTTGAAATTCTTACCACAATATGAGCATTGAAGTGTTGAGTTAAGCATCCACTCAGAACGATTATTGTAATTTCAGCAAGTGCGGGTAGGTGCTATTTGGAGTTGAATAGTAGCAGGAGAAAAAAAAATGAGGTCGAAGCGAGGCGAAGAGAATCAAGGACACATATCATATCAGGCACCATCACATCACATTACAATGCATGATCAAGCTTCTCACACGTCGTCATGCCATCGTCACGCAAAAGTAATGAGGATGGTTCCATCATAATTCTGTTATTATCATGTGCAAATGCCATTTTTAGGCTGTTACAGTGTCGTTGTCAGCCGGGGGCATTAATATGGGGGTTTCCAATTTTATGACACAGTTTAGCACCCCAATGTTGAAATGGAAGCAGTGGTCAGGATTCAGAGTGGAGCCTGAGGGCAGGAAGGGAATTGAAGGCTGGAGACTTGTCTAAGATGGATCAAATTATTAGGGTAATAGTTCTCTCTGAGACTAGGGAACTTGTTCGAAAAAATGGATGTAGAAATGGCTCATGAGTGACAAGACTAGTACAACTTGTGGGCCTTTGTTATTTTCCACCAAGTGCCACCAAATACTTCCAAGTTTCTACCAACATGGCTAGTGTTTTCCAGCCCAGCTTGGCTCAAAAGCTGGGGCTTGGGCTTGGCCTAATGGGGCTCTGGCTTTGTTGATACATTGAGCCAGGCTGGGGCCTGTAGACTGTAGTATAGCCTCAAGTCAAACTTAAACACTTTACTAAATTACTACATACCCCAGGATTCAGCCCTGTTTCAACTAAGATTTGGGTCATTCATCATTTGGAGGCAGGTGCAAAACTAGTAGAAACTTTGCTACTTTTATTAAAATGCCACTCATCCCTCAAAATTCTGCCCACTTTTTCCCGGCTTTGTAAATTGTTGTTCACTTCAGAGTGACCAAACATATTTTTCTGCTCTGTGCACACCACAATCTTACTATGCCAGACAGTCTACTCAATGTGCTCTTCTGTGTGTTTTCTTTTATAGGTTTTCTTCTAGCTGGTCTTCCATTACCTTGGTACATGCAATGTAAGGTGTCCTTACCCAGGCCAAAGCTACTGGCCTGGTCCTGATTGCTCATGATCTCTGATTCATTTGTTGACTTGGCTCTTTCAGCATGGAATACAGGATTCTGCATGTACATGCTATGGTCAAGCCTAGGGTGCCTTATTCTCTTCACCAATTCTGTTGTATGGAACAATAATGTGACGAACTGGGCCCCTGTGTGGTGTGATATAAGTAAGTCTCAATTTTGTATTGATCGTGATAGTATTTCTGATTTGAATTTCAATCTTGAGATGCTCAATATATTGTCAGTGGTGGTGTGGGGATTCCCACATCATTGTTCTGCATCATTCATCGCATTTACCATATCACAAAACTGCGGACGATATCTGTCAACAAAAAAGAGGTGAACCTTATTTTTGGATAAATGAATAATGCTGCTCACTTCTGCAAGTAGAGAATGCACACAGTTATGGTTGATGCATCAATTGGGATTGGATTTCCATGTGTCATCATGGCATTGTGTTAGCACTTCCACTGGCATGAAAATGAGCCAAGCTGATTCAACTGTCAGAATATATTGTACAGGGCGATCACTTTGATATCATTGAACCACTTGGATGCATCCCTGACATCACTAATACACTCCCTACATTCTTTCTGCTGAGCATGTGGCCACTTGTTATTGGGCTCATCAGTTTTGTTTATGCAGGTTGGTGCTTCAATAGAGCTACACCTGATTTTGTTGATTTAATTAATATCACCCACAGTGCTCACATTTCACGAAGCATTTCAACACAAGGAAAGGCTGAGAAATTTGTTCAATTCAAGCTTCCCCATTAGCAGGAGACACTATTGGCACATCATGTCAAAACCATACAAAAAGAGGTATCTCCAGTCATGGTCCGATAGGAGTTCCAAGGGTACAGAGGTAGAAGGTCCAGAGATGAGGGTTCCAAGGTTCCGATGTGGAGGAAGGGGTCGGAGTGAGGACTTCGGCGCAGGACTTATGTGTCGTGCCCTTGTTGAATCACTGGGTCCTCGTATTTCAAAGGAGGATCGGAGATCGGAGGATAAGGAGGTTGATTAGGTAAGTAGACAAGATATACATGCTGAGGGATCACAAGGATCGTATGGGGGTTTATATATGGAGGTTCGTATCGGAGTTCGTAATAAGGAATGGAGATGATCAGTAAGAAGTTACTAATGCAATGCGGAGGGAACATGGGATTGGTAATCATAATGGAACTACAGAGTTCCTAAGCGGAGGCTGTGGGATAATACAAGGAGGTATGTAAAAGGAAGGATGGAGATAGTGAGACGGAGATCTGAAAGGAGATGGGAACTCCTATAGGGATTTTATCGGAGATGATATGGAGGTGTTCGGAGGGTGTTCGGAGGGGTTCAGAAGGGGTATTGGACCATCGGGCATGGATATGACACATCATGATATTGTGCAGCAGTGAAATCATTTTCACCATTCCACTGTGTGTGTATAACATCATCATGAATGCAGTTTCCAGTCTGGTCTATCCATACTCATGGACTTATCTACACACTGACTTCTCTCAAATTGGTCAATTTCTTGAAGATGGGGGCTGATTGAATGATGGTGGGGAATCAACAAGGTGGTCATATGTTCTGTGTGCATTTGTCATATTTGGTTTTTTTGGGTTGCAAAAGGAGACAGTCAATTTCTACCATCAGATATGGTGTTCCACCTTTCGATTCCTCTGGCATCCAAACTCATCTACTAGTGGACCAACATTAACACATCTGTAAGTCAACTGACAATGAGACAAGTGCACTCACTCACACAGAATTATCATTTACTATTAGGACAAACTCAAGGCAAGATGAAGCATGGCAGGTGATGGACTTCAGCACCTCTCATTCACTCTCAGCATTTGAAGCCCAGCCACTCCCAGACCCTCTCTCATCTGGCTCACAACAGAGTGCAAATGAAATATCCTCTGACAACCCATGAATTGTGCATGTTGCATGTGTGGCTCTCCAATGGATGAGCATCCATAGCCTTATAGGAAATGAGAGCTACTAGTGTGTAGTCCTATATATTCTAGTCAGTGCTGATGTTTTGGCACTGTTTCAGCTTTCTCTCACTCTAACCATTTCTCTATTGTGGCATGTGTTATTAAATTGGCTAGTAGTCAACTCTTTATTTATCTTGTAGTTACTAGTGTAGTGTTTTACAGCAGTTTTCATATTGCTAGGTCTAAGCACAAAAATTATGCACACTGAGTTGGAATTTGAACCTGTGTAGAATTTAGTAAGCTTAGAGCCTGTATGGTAACACTAAAGTTATAACTTCAGCAGTTTGCATTTGTTTGTAGAGTCACTGGCATTGTCTCCAAAGTTGCAACAGAGATGGAAATAGACTACTGTATCATAACACTGTCAGCAATGACAACATTGTATGCCTGAAAAATCTACTAACAAATAGTGAGCTTCAGTCAAATGTAGTAAAACAACTGTGTTGTGTGCCTAATGAATAGTGAGCTATGGTACACATTAGTATAAGTAACAAACAAGTGTAAGTGAGTGCATACCTTCAGTCAAATGTAGTAAAACGACTGAAGGATGTGTTGAGCCAAACATGTGGACCAGCAGTTAGTGCTTGTTGTCCAGTTCCAATGCCACACCATGCACAAACCACACCAGGCACAAAAGGAAGAGTCATAGTGATGCATGATATCTGAAAACAATGCTGCCATGGCCTCCATTGATTCCTTCTTGATGGCCAAGTCCAGGACATCCATCAAAAGCACAGGTAATGACACAGGGCAAGTCAATCCAAGCAGAAGGTTTGTCACAAATGATTTGCTTTGAACCATCAGCCATTTGATAAACCCTTGTGTGTCCAGGGTGAGAGTGAGTCTGGTGAGCAATGGGCACATCTGCAAGAGTTGTACAAGTCCATTTGGAGTGATTCCATTCTCTGACATGTTCCAACTTCCTAACTTCTCATCATTGATAATCAGATGTTCCAGTTGTGGCCATGTTGATGTGAATGTGAGCAATTCACTGTCCACCAGGCTCACAGTCCACAAAACATCTATAATGATGTGACAGAGACAGCAGAATGACATGCATGGCCACAAGTCTTGGAAGCCAATGAAGAGTACCTTCAGAGCATTTTGGGTGAGAGAAGGTGATTCAGACAAGTGCAGCCTGTGGATGGTGTGACCAGCACCAGAGCTTGAAACACTGGTGAAAAAATAGGCAAGGTCTATCTTTGAAGGTTGCTCTAGAACAATGGCAGTCAAGTCAGTATCACAGGCAGTCTGTTCTGGAAGAGAAAGTGCACTATTGGAAGAATCAATATACTAGAACTTAAGACAAGTTCATGCAAATTCAATGTAAAGGTGAGTGGATTAAAATCAGAGTCTGGAGGAGGTAGCTCATCAGGATGTTCAGTGGTCAGTATGAAGGTGAGCTGAGTCAAGGTAGGCATGTGAGATAGATGTACAAGAGTGTCTATGTCCAAAGGGGTCTGTGGATATTCCAAGCTGTGAAAGTTATTCCAGGCTCTGCAGATGCAATTGGATATGATTTTGCTTGCACTGACCAGGTGAGGCTATTGAATGACCAACATCAGCAAACCAGCACTTTTGCACCTTTGCAGCCCCAGCAGCCCCAGTAGGCCCCAGCATTCTCCAGACTGTGACAGACTGTCCAGGTTCTGACAGATATCTCCAGGAAGTGACAGCATCCCACAGTGATGACATAATCATACTAATCCTAATCAAACACAATCTACACTAACTAACTCCAACAAACATAATCTATTCTAACTAATTCTAACCAAACATGATCTATTCTAACTGATTCTAACCAAACACAACCTATTCTAACTAATTCTAACCAAACACAATCTATTCCAACTAATCCTAACCAAACACAATCTATCCAACTAATCCTAACCAAACATAATCTACCCAAACTAATCCTAACCAAATATAATCTATCCCAACCAATCCTAACCAAACATAATCTATCCAAACTAATCCTAATCAAACCATAATCTATCCCAACTGATCCTAACCAAATATAATCTATTCTAACTGATCCTAACCAAACATAATCTAACCAAACTAATCCTAATCAAATAAAATCTATTCCAACATAATCTAACCAAACTAATCCTAACCAAATATAATCTATCCAAACTGATCCTAACCAAACATAATCTATTCCAACTAATCCTAACCAAACATAATCTATTCTAACTGATTCAAACCAAACACAAACTATTCTAACTAATTCTAATCAAACATAGTCT
>JBBPTK010000248.1:0-20032 GCA_038094135.1 Spongiforma cf. squarepantsii | reverse complement strand
AGCTTTAGTTTGCTAACAGCGACTTCCGTCAAAGGGCTCGGCGTCAAGCGCCGCCATGCCAACAATATCGCATGAAACAGCTCTCACATACACCACACCTCACCTCACCTGCTCTTTGGCGTGCACGGTCAACTATCGCGCATGCCAGGCAAGCAGGCCATTCTGGGTCAGTCAACGCAGTCGCGTTGACAGGGTATCCTTGAGTGGTGGTCACAAATATCTGGTCCAACATCCCTTGGATCTCTATAGAATCATAGGCGATTTGGAAAGGTGACGTGCCGGTCAAAGACGGTTCACCGTTGCGAGGTGGCCCACCGTTGGCAAGGTAGATGACGAGAGGTGTGCTCTCATTTGCACTCGTCGTCTCGCACCCAAAGAACGTTGGCCTCGTGCCGAGGCCACCAGCCGTGAATTCTTCCACGGAACTCGGCACAGGAGGAAACGAATACGTTGACGAAAGTAACTTGGCCCGAGCCTGTGTGGCCTAAAAAGTAGTCAGTCAGTACAGATAGCCAGTCAACTTTATCGAGCGACTTGCGATCAACGCGCCTCCTGCGGCGAAATTGCCGACGTCTGAGTTCTGCAGTACTGGTGTCAAAGCACGGTTCCTATCTGAGCTGGAATTGTACTCACAGCATCAACCGCCAAAATCGTATCCACCCCTCGCGCTTTCACGAGCAGGGGCTGTAAAGGAATCATTTCTCCGTTTTCACCGCCATCGACAAGACTGAGGTCTGTCTCGCTCGATGCTATGAATGTTTCTGGTGCGATGCCATAGAATGGATTCGGCCATGACGCAACGCCACCTTTGATATCAGACTTCGAAGGGTGTGAGGAAGAAAGCTCAGGCCCAAAGTTCACCTTGTTGAGAATTTTTGAGTCAGCGGTCGACATAGTCGAATAGACTGTACTTACAGGGAGAGTCGTTATATCGAGCATATTGAACAAGTCGGACGAGGTCCCAGCCACCAGCGATAATTGATCATAGTTTGTGATGCAAATACTCGCGTTCCTCGTGCCCAGGTACTGCGTCGGCGTGAAGGCGGACAGCATGGGGTCAAATGAGCCCATCTCGACTGTTCTTTTCGCGTGAGTACGAGATCATTGAACAGTGATTACTGATACCGACAGACGTTGAACTCGATGATGGGATTCGATATTGGTATGTATTTCAGAGGTAGAACATTAGAATCATTCTGGCCAGATTCGAACATGTCCGCAACGACAATTGGGAATGGTATCGCGTGCGATTTGAAGGATTCACTGACATGCATATATGCATCAGTGTCGTCGTTTCGACGGCACCACATATCAAAGGACTCACGTTTCGGCAACAGACGACCACAAGATCCCCGCTCCGTGGGTGTAGGATTCGTCGTAGAAGCTTGACGAGAACGTTCCATTGAGAAAATGTCTCGCCAGTGCGCGTCCCCAATAATCGGCAAACGTGATTGCATAGCCAGCATCGCGTTTCCCCTCTATCTCCTCGAATAGATCGATGAGGTATTTTGTGTCGTTGATGGGATTTCGGCTAGGGAAAGACAGGCTATGGTCGGCGTTCCATCCGCCCCACGTGTCGTTCGCCACTGTGGGCTCTGAGTATCCAAAGATGAGATCTTGGATTGTCGGGAAGTTGGCTTGTGCGAGGGAGGTCGCAAGCCAACCCCCACCAGACAGACCTGACAAGTAAGTGGTAGCTTGAAGCAACCCTCCCAGGCCCGCTTGGTTCGAGGAGTCGTTCCTCCCGTCCAGGGCGTTTAACACCCCGGCACCAAATATCGCAGCACGATAACCACCTCCGCTTGTCGCAATACCAAAGTTAGGTGTCTCTGAGATTGACCCGTTCAGAATTCCTGAGACGTATGCGGGCAAGGAGACGTTGGTAGCTTCCACATTTCCAAGGTAAGTTTTCCACGCCTGCGAGATGACCTGTGATCGACGAGCCTGAATATATGCGGATTCAGAAGCAGAAAGGGTCTGATTTTCAGGACGGGATCCGGCCATGCGAATGAGGGTGAACCCATTTGGGCAGGGACCGGCAACGGGCGTGTAGACACTTGAAGCGATGTTCTGTGCAGGGACGAGCCACGTGTGGAACCATAGCAGGCAAAGCAAAGCGACGACGTTGATGCCCATAGCCCGTAACATCGTGCTCGAACAAGAGGTCGCAGCAATCGAATGGAAACAGATGTTCAAGGAACCACCCACGACTTGTAACAGTCCATTTTATGTCCACCTTTATATCCGCACATGAAGCCGGAGGTGAGTTCGAGTAGTCGTTCGAGAGATGACGACAAAGACTCACATGTTACAGTCTCACTCTTGGTTGACGTGTCTGACACTGATTGATCCATGGACCACGGAACGTATACCATGGGATCCGGAGTAGCCGGACTGACAGACATCGAGAGGTAAAGGTAAGGAAAAAACGTTCAAGAAGGGTCATGAGAAGGCTTTGCCTCCGAGCCGCTCGCTTCGCGAATCGCAACCAACAGTTGGACAAGTATGTGACCCCAAGCCACAGAACGGCGGCATTCCTGAAGTGCTCCAGTCTGAAACATGGACACGAGAGCATGCGGAATGTCTGTTGAAGTCGCAGGTCCATGTGAGGACTCGCTCGTATGTAATTCGGGTCATGATGCGGAAGTGCCACGTGTTGGCTCTACGACCAATCAAAAAATAGAAAAAGCCATTGCATTGGTATGGACGATACTCTGAGCACGGGCATGATACTTCTATACCATGACCCCGACGACTGTGTCACTCGACGCGCAACACACGAACGCGCCCGTCGACGCGACTATGTCTACTTGACACAACTGCCGATGTGCCATCATTCGTCTTGACACGCCAACGACCTCCACAGCACCCGACCTCGACATGAGCATGCCAACGCACGCAGCTCACGTTGACGTGCGACACCCTCCACCTCAACAATGCGTGTGCCATCTAGACAATACCACAATGTGTGGAATGCAATGGTGGGCTGGCACAGCTCGGACATTTGTCTTCATTAATGCATAGTTTCTAAGGTTTTTTGGCTCGGTCCGGCTTCACAAAACCCACTTCAACATGCACACGAGGCGTTCGCGTCCGTCGCGGTGGCATGTGCGTCGTCGTGTCGCGTCATGTGGCATAGTGTTCGCGCGGTCGGGAGGGCATTGGTGATTCAATGGGCAATGGCAAACGCGGACTAATCAAGGGCATCGTCATAGCGTGTCTGGGCGAGAGTGATACAGAGGCGGCATTCGATGTCGTCTAGCATAAAGGCAATGTGGTGACGCAACATGTTGTCTGTCGTCGTCGGCGCGATTCGAAACGTTCTGGCATGTTTTGTTTACTTCGCGCAAGTCGTTGCAATCGGCATGAGTGCGGCAACACTGGGCTCTTACGTCATTGTTTCAAGGCAGCGTATCATAGAATGTGGTCTGACTCCCTCCGACTTGTCGCATACAGGCATGGATGCATCCATTTACCGCTGGGTTGCATCTGGTATCATTCTGGCGCTTTTAAAGGTAGCTGTGGACAAAGCGCTCTCGTTATGGACAATCTTCGCAAAGATCAAGTGCGTCTAGACTGGTTAAACACGAACATTCGAACACTGATTGAACTTAGGGATTACCCAGGACGGCAATTGCTATTGTTCAACCCAGGCGACCCCATCGCTAAGATGATGGATCATACGTTCCCTAGACCAGGGATGGGTGGTTACGTAGAGGCAAAATTCTCGCGTACGACTCAGTCTTCACTATACACTGTCTTGCTGTTATGTCATTGCTAACGAACACATTCTACAGTTTACGAGAAATTTGGAGCCACGTCTTTTGCGTCTGTCAACATTGTTACAGCCAAGCCCGTGTTTTGGCTCGCAGATGCTGAGGCTATAAAGATAGTTGCTTCAGAGAGACGCACTTTTCCAAAGGATGTTGTTATTTACAATAACCTCAACATTTATGGAGAAAGCGTCCTTACCGTGGAAGGGTCGAACTGGAGGCGCCATCGTTCAGTTGTCATGTCCGCTTTCAACGAAGTAAGTTGTCTCGCACCCGCCGAACTCGCATCAGCTATTTAATTTGGCCATGCTGAAGGCAAACATCGCGCTGGTCTGGGCGGAAACAATGCGCATTGTAGACGAATGGTTCGAACAGCTCGACGCAGCTGGTTCTGATATCCCCACAAATATGTTGCACGCTATGACGGAGGTATGACATATGTAATATTTGCGATATGTACTGGCTCACATCAACCTCAGGTAACACTTCTTATCATTGCTTCGGCAGGCTTCGGAAAACGCTTGTCCTTGACTGCTGACTTGTCTGAGACACCTGGTTACAAGCTCGCGTTCCAGTCTGCGGTCGTAGAATCCGTCAGCAACGTTGTATTCCGAGCTTTACTCCCGAAATGGATTTACCAGCTGTCGTCGGTCGTCAAAGTGCCTTGTTTGTCTTCCCGGGTACTCCTGGCTCAGCTAGCATTTGACGAGTTACGCAACCACATGCATGATCTCACGGCTTCTGCTCGTGCTGAAATTCTGTCTGGCGAACGTTCAAGCGTCGCAGCTTTGATACGGAACCTAGTCGAGGCGAACATGGTTCAGGACGAGAATTCGAAAGGGCTGACTGACGCAGAAGTACTATCCAATATATTTGTGAGTAAGCAACTGATGTTTACATTGCACCACTTAACCACATTCCTGCTTCAGATTTTCCTTCTTGGGGGACACGGTTAGTTAGATCGCTCGAGCGGGTTTAGTCCAAAGCTGATGAGTCATGCTGCAGAGACTTCTGCTCACACACTTGCTTTCGCGTTCGTGTTATTAGCTCTATTCCCCGATTATCAACAAAAGCTGTATGAAGAGGTCACTCGTGTATGGCCAGGAGATGTACCTGTTACTGAATCAGTTACGGTGAACTTGTACTGCTGCTTTCACGAGCGAATCGCTAATTGAAATTTCAATAGAACTACAGGGAATACATGGATAAACTCGTCAGTTCTCGATGTCCCGCTACTCCCATCAACATAGCATATACTGACATCTCACAAAGGAATACACTTTGGCATTCCTCCGCGAAACCCTTCGCATGTACCCTGTTGTATCTCGTTTACCAAGGATTGCGCATACAGATACCATTTTACCTGGAACCTATTTCGTCCCTGGATCGAAGGACAAAGCTTCTGTCGGGACTGGAAAGTTTTCAATGGCGATTCCATCCGGGAGCGTAATCGTCATTGACATATGGGCATTGCACATGAACCGTGAGTCGTTCAATCGTCTTTGGACAAGGTTGTATGACACCAGACCTCACTTCGTCTCACAGCCCTGTATTGGGGTGAAGACGTTGCGGACTTCCGACCGGAACGCTTTATCGACACCAAATCCTATCAGTGGCCCAGAGATGCATGTGAGTGCGATAGTTTCTACGCACTAACAAGTGTCACCAGACTCATGTGTATATGATATGTTTCCTCAGTCTTGCCGTTCTCTGGTGGTCCAAGGTCATGTATCGGTCAGCGATTTGCATTCGCAGAAATGATTGGCATCGTCGCGAGGGTTATACGTCGGTACCGGGTACTAGTTCCAGACGACCTTGTGGGAAAGCCGTTTGAACAGCAGAAAGAGGCATTACTGGCATGGAAAACCAGTATCGCGATGACGCCGCTGAACGCGCGTGTCAAGCTATCCAGGCGGATCTAGGTTCGGATCAAATTTATGTCGTTTCTCTTGTCTCTCGTTGATATCGATATTTCTGTATTCCATGTATCGAAATCTGCCTGTCCATACCAATTGAAATCAAATACATTGTCGAGTCACTGCTTTTGCTGGTGCGAACTTGCTTCCGTGGTGGCCCCTCCACTTCCGTTGGATTTATAGCCTCACCACCGACCACTGCATTCGATGGTACGCCAAACCGATACCATTGTCGATCCATTCAATCATCGCGTCCACCTTCACTTTGCCTTGAACAAAGACCTCATTCCAAATAGCTTTCCACGACTCGGGGCAATGGTAAAACACCTCCAAGAGCATGTCATCGACTTCCACAGAAGCGACTCCTTCCTGCAAATTCCCTACATGTTCACCACATGTCATCGAACCAGGCATAAGACTCAAGAGACCCGCGAGCGCTTTGGCCAAGTTCAACTGATTCGTCTCCGAGAATAGGTGAAAGAAATTAGACGCGTAGATGACGGAACAGCGGCCCGCAAGTGGGTTCAGCGAGGTCAATGTAGATAGGTCGAGTCTCTCTGTGTGACTTGAAGTGGCTCCTTGAAAGGAGGAATGATGCGCAGTATCTCGGGATCGAATATGTCGCCTGGGACGAAGCAAATCGGATAGGTTCCGGGCGTTGTCTTGAATAGAGCATGACCCAAGTCGAAGAACTCTATACAGATCGAACACGAGAAACAAAGGTCAGTTCACGTCTAGTCACGTCTTATCACGACGATGTGATCGCAGGATCACACAATGATGCCGTCCGTATTCACCTTTTTTTAAGTCTGTGGTCACGACATTCTCGAGCGGGAAACCATCTGCAACGGCTTTCCTCGAATCTACTCCAACTTATTGTACACAACATGAATAATGTTATCGTCGGGGTACTTCTCGAAGCAAGACCGTTTCACTCACAGCAACAACCAACGTCTAGCAAGATCCCATCCGGGCGCTCTCGACCGAGCTTGATGGTGCTCAGATATTCTGGATGCACCGACATTCCTAGCCTAATCAAATGATGCCATTTCAATATCTCGAGAAACGATACGACCTACTGGAGGAACATAACCTCTTGATGCACGTGTAGGGAAACACCTGAACTCCATTCGTTCGTTTCAGAATCGGGACGGAGCATCCAAATTCGACGTGACGTTGTGACTTGCCTCGTATACTGCCCTGTTTTGCAATGCCAGAATGTGACTCTTGAGGTCGTCGTCATTGTCAATTCGAGTCTGTGCCTTGAAGAAGGTAGCCTGGTCTGGTGAAAGTCCATACTCTTCAGAGAGAGGTTTCTTCTCCGGTTCATTGACCACTGTGATCTTTATATGATCACCAGCCCTGGCTATCCCAGTGAGAGATGGATTGTCCATTTTCAGGTAGGGCAGTCATGTTCAGACGTGGGCAGGACAGTTTATATGCTGATTGTTACGAAGCAATCAGCTGGTTTGAACCATCCTGTGACAGATGGTTATTCATAAGATGGTATGGAAAGTCAGCTACTGAGCCTGGTTCCTTCCAATCAAAAATGTTTGACTCATCCTTGCTTAGAAGAAACTCAGAGCCATTATGGTATTTTTGTCATTTAGCCTGAGTCATTGGTGCCACTTATATAAACTGTTCGTGAAATTGTGAATGTGAGCACCTCCATCATGCTCATTGTCAGAACAGCACCTTTGCCATGGAAAGTTTGAAATCTGCAGCTCAGCATGCATGGAAGAACAGCTTGTAATATGTACTTTGATATGCCTGGACAATGGAGGTTTTGCCCTTCATCAGCAAACTAGCACTTTTATTTAGCTGAGCCTCCAGCTTTTCACACATTTTAGCTGAGGCACAGTCCAGCACAGCACACTAAGGGCATTACAACCTAGAACAGTCTGGAAACTCTTGACATTACACAATGAAATGGCATTTATGTAAAATTACTTGAAACTGGTGCTACATTGTGCTATTGTAGCTACATATCTCTGAGTCAGAGCAGACAACAAGGCTAGTATTGGGGCTACCAAGAAAAATGGGGGAGCAGATGGGGCTATGTGTGTTGAAGAGAGTGGCTGGGATCAAGGCTGTAAGAAACAGCATAGTAGTATGACAACTTAGAACTGTAAAACTCTGTCATGACCATGACATCTCCACTCCATCTTAGACAACTCTGCCCCAATTGTAGTTACCTCCACTTCTATTCTGACCCATTCCTATTTAGTTCTGACTCTGCCTTTATTATGTCATCTGGTACTGTATTTCACTTACCCAGTTGCTGATCTATTTGCAACTGTGCTTCCTCTTTACTTTGTCATCCTATTTGGTACATCTCACTCTCTGTACATAGCTGTCAGGGTCTGTTCTACTCCACTCTGGTCTGACTGAAGGTGGGGTCAGATGAGTTGGGGTTGGTGAGGACTTTGGCCTCAGCGACTGATGACGCAGTGCTGTGCCCCTGCCTGCTCCCGGTCCTCGTATTTTGGAGTTTGGAGTTGAATAGGAATTAGATTTAGAACAGAGGAGAAGAAACTATGTAAGAAATACACACAATCTTCAGACTAAGGGAATAGAGTACAGACAAAGTGGAACTAAATACTAGAAGACAGAGGCAGTACAGAATGGAAAGCACAGGAGATGACAAAAGGAATTAGTAAGGCTATGTACAGAGAATGAGATGTACTGAATAGGATGACAAAGTAAAGAGAAAGTGCAGTCGCATGTAGATTGGTGACTGGGTAAGTGAAATACTGGATGACATAATACATTTGGAGTCAGAACTAAATAGAAATGAGTCAGAATAGGTCAGAATAGAAGCAGAGGTAATTAAGATCGGGGCAGAGTTATCTAAGAAGGAGTGGAGATGTCACAGTCATGACAATAGCTTTACTAATCCCCTTTGTCATCTCCTGTGTTCTCCATTCTGCACCACCTCTGTCTTCTAGTATTTAGCTCTGCTTTGTCTGTACTCTGTTCCCTTAGTCTGAAGATTGTGTATCTTACATAGTTCCTTCTCCTCTACTCTAATCTAAATTCCTATTTGACTCTGAACTCTGAAATATGAGGACCAGGACCAGGCAGAGGCATAGCGCTGCATCATCAGTTGCTGAGGCTGAAGTCCTCACCAACCCTGACTCATCCGACTCCACCTTCAGTCAGACTAGAGTGGAGTAGAATGGGACTCTGATAAACTCATGAGTGAGGGATGGTGGATGAATAGTAGATGAGACTCACCTTGTAAGTATCACATATGGCATCAATGAAATAAGTGGCTTGCTTGAAGGGAATGAGAGATATGACCTGGAGGGATGAGAGGGGTGCCATGCCCATGATTCATACCAGTGGCATGATACCACCATGTTAGAATATGATCTGGAATGAGTCAAGCCAAAATGATGAAAACATACTGCTTGAAGGGCTAGATGGACATGCAGCTGAAGGTAACAGTGATAAGGGTGGAGAGCCCTGTCAAGGCAAGGATAGGGGGGATGTGCAATCCAGAGCCTTGGCTGATGACCATCTTGACAAGGGCTATGAGGCAACAAGGGCAAGATGGTGGGGCAGATATGACATGTGCACAGAGGGTGATGAGAGTGGTAAGATGGAGATGAGATGGAGAAGAGCAGGCTTGTGTGCAACATACATGGGGTAGGGGTGAGTCCTGGGTGACATGGAGAGGACTCACCAAGGAGATCATGCAGGATGTTCTTCCATATGACTTCAACAGATTTGCAGCTGTGGTTTCCCACTTAGCTAGTGTTTTAAAGTCCAGTTGCAGTTGTGGACTGGTCCTGACCAGTCCAGTTGTAGTTGTCTAGGTTGGTTGGACCTCAGGCAACCAGTCAAAACCAGTGTACAGCCATCCCCTATGTCTAGTACCATATATAGTAATATTCTGTATTTTTTCCGCATTTTTCTGAAATTTTTTGAGCCATATATGAGTGAAATACAGAAATATACTCTTCAAGAATGACATGTTGGCTGAAAATAATCATATCTCGACCATTTCTTGGTCGATTTGCGAGATTATTTGATAGAAATTCAGTTAAGAGTCTTGTCTAACTATCATACAGCCACTGCTAAGCCTGATTCCAACTGAAAAGGGCATGCAAACCAGTTTCAGTTGGAACTGGTCTAAATCAGTCCAGCTGCCTTGTAGACTGCATTTGGACTGGACTGGACCAGTTGCTGGTTGCAAGGCTTTGGAGTGTACTTTGGACCAGTCTTGGACCAGTTGCCTAATTTAGGCAAACAAACTGACCAGACCAGACTTTAAAACACTACACTTAGCCTTGGAAGGAATGGAGTATTAGTGGAAAGGCTGTAAAACAATTACTAATCTGGACCAGTCATACCTTCTTTGTGGCCAATTCTGATGTATCTTTGGTGTGACTTGCCATCAACTAGGCTGGCTGATGATAGCATAGGCAAACCTACACTTTTTCTAAACACAGTATGTTGATCTAAAAGTTACTATTGTTTTAATCTAAAATCATCTAACAGTGTCTAAAATTAGAAGAATAGTAAAAATAGTAAACTTTCAGTGACTTTTAGATCAACTCATCAACATAGTATGTTTAGAAAAAATACAAGTTTGCTGATGTATGGGCACATTCTAATATTCCAATCTGGTGATCTGAGTTGGATACAGATTCAGGATCATTTAGAAGCACTTTCTTACTGAGAGCATGGGTGAAAACATAGCAATTTCCATCATGATTAGCAATCTGTCTTTGTAACTCATTGTGAATTCTTGATGTTGGTTGCTTGAGGATGTAATCATCAGTGGTGGTATTATGTGGCAACATCTCTGAAGTAACTTCAGGTGTGTGGCCTCTTGGATTATGAACTATGCAAATAGATTGTTAGAGGTTGCACATAACATAAAAAGGATGCAAACTTACAGATGCGAATGAAGCCATGGATATACAGTTTGGCAAGTTCCAATCAGTTTATGTCATTCTCACTGCATAGCATGATTTGATCTGCCAATGTATCACGACCAGTGTCTGAAGGAGCATAGTTCAGTGCAAAGCCAAATACATGAATCCATGGTGTTGGCATGCAAGACTCTTTTCTGATGTCTTATGAGATAGGCACTTATTATATGCTAAATAAATTTTAGATTAATCCAGGAATAAATCATGAGGTAACAACTTGGAGAACTTTCCCTCTGATTTCATGTCATGTTCTACAGTGCCAGGGCTGGAGCCAGAGGCACTGATGGTGGAAGACACAGCAGGTGAACTGGGCAGCTGCAGTTGGGCCAGAGTATGGACTAGATGATGACCAAAACCAGAGCCAGAGAAAATGGCAGAAGATACAGTGGAAAAACTAGGTAGCTCAAGTTGAGCTGGGGTATGAGCTACTAGATAGTGACCAGAGCTGGAGTCAGAGACAGTTATAGTGCATCAGCAGACCTATAAAAATTCTGAATCAACTTATCTGTCTGAGATGGCCTGAAATGTCTTACTGTATTTCAGTAAAGTTCTAAATTTAAAACAAGATATTTCAGATCAAATTTAGACTAGATATTTGAATAATAATTTTATAAGATTTTTCAGTCAAACTTTAGATCACTAGTTGGTCAATATCCTAGATGGCAAATAGTACAGATTGTTCAGTTATGATTCAGATATATATTTCATCAGATTGTAAGATGCTAAAACTCTTATGTGAAATTCTGATTGTCAGATGTTCATTCATTCAGATGACTCTGAAATATAGTTGAATCAGATCATATCCAAAAGATTAGTTGTTCCATTTGTAAGAATATATGCTATTTAGATTCAATTCAGATTATTAGTCTATTTAGTGACTAGTCAACTTATTTTCAGATTCAGTTTAGATTATCAGTGAGTTTCAGGAATAATTATGCTTACTGTGGTATGAAGTTGGAGCACAACAGAGTAAACACAGGCTATAAATCAGCCAGCACTATTCACTTCTTGTCATGATCTAATTATTAGAAATCATGAATTCCTTGAAATCTTATCTGCAATCATGGTGCTCATGAAGTTGTTCTAACCTTTAAGAGTGAGAATCCTCAGTTTCCCACCAAGCCCAAGGAGACTGCTGTTATAATTCTATTAATTTTACTATTACTTTCACACTTTCTCTAATCATATTTATGATCTATTACTTAAGCAATCATATGACTTATGACATCATAAGGCTAGACCCTTATCTCTTATCTCTGTATCTATGACATCATGCCTCTTGCATCACCTCATGGTAATATACATGTTATGCTTCTCTCTTATCACCCAATAGCATATTTATCTCTTATCACATAAAGCTACTTCTCTCTAATATATAAATCCAGTAGTCAGACAGATAATTCCTAGTCTTGTCCACTTGGCATTCATGCTTAAGGCTTGGCTCATTCTACTCAGCTTTTTCCCTACTCAGGTAGTAAGTATTAATGTTCACTGATAAGCTTTAGGTTTCAGTTCAACTGCTGTACAGCCTACAGGTGTGGAGTTCATCTCATCAAGCTATCAGAATATACAGACATTCATGAAGTCTACTGTCATAGAGTTCACTTATAAATACAGATCCACTATAAAAAGAACATATGACACCAACTGCCAGATTCCTTATAAGGGACCACCAGTATTACTATAATACTAGAGTATTAACAAAAGGAATATAATCTGGCCAACTGAGATTAGGAAGTCAGACCTTGGCACAGGAGTGCTGCTGTGAAATTTAATTTTCAGCTTGCATTTTGAAGTTGAACAGCCTTAATGATTGCCCTTAGACCTTGCCTGGTAATGATTCTTCATAATCTTATTGACACTTTATGAAATTCAACCTGGATTTGGGATTCACATTGCTAGGCCATATATGGCTAATCTAGACTATTACTCACATCATGTAATCCAAACTATTATATAGTGATGCCTATCAAAGTGGCAATGCTGATACCATTTTTTCTGTTTTTGTAGCCTCACTTTGGCCTATCAGTTCTTATTCCATGCCAATGTCACATAACAAGCCTGCATCTGTAGTTGGTACAAAATCCAGGAATTATGCAGTCATGCAGCAGCATTTGCTCATGACCACAAAACTGGTCAGCCTTCACTCATTTGCCTCCTACTAGTATTATGAAGGTGTGAGAAAATGCCTACCCCAGCTAATACATCAGGCATAGTGACCACAGATGTTATTACTAGTTGCTTATCAATATTCAGAGCAAGTCTGACATTTGCTCATGGCTCTTAGGATATTTATTTGATGTTTTTTTTTTACTATTTTTCCAGCTCAGTTCTCTTTATGGTGCACATGATCCACTGCAGCATTCACTGCCCATTTCCCTTGCCAACTCTTATATCAAAGCTTTCATGACCATCTCACCATTCATTACAAAAGATGTTGATCCAGTGCTATTCTTTTCCACTGCTTCTCTTGACTGCTTATTCCTGCAGCTAAATCAAAATGCAAAACAAGCCCTTAGTGGTATCTTCAACTCTCTTAAGGCATCTTGGAGGAAAAACATTAGTGGGCATTTGAAAGGGCTGAACAGACTGAGGAAGAGATGATAGCTTTACATATTTTTTAATGTAGTGAGTATAACCTGTTACTTTTACCCCAATTGACTGTCTATGCAGGTTACTGTGGCTGGCCAGAATATATCACAGTCCAATATTCAGTGCTGTTATGCCAGTCACATGATGGTAGATAGGAAAGTCATACATAGTCCTTGTTCCTCACAACCAAGAACAGCAGCCCCAGTACCCCACTGCAATTTCCATGCAATATATGCAACATGCAAGGTCAAGTACATGTATAGGGATGACCTAAGAGATGAAGCATTGAATCAGGTTGCATTAACAGCTAGTTTTGCTTTTGCCACCCAAGTAGTACCCCAACATTTCTTTGTTGGTATGGTACCACATGGGCAACAGCTTATCCTTGCACTACATGCTTGTGGTGATGTAGTTATTTCAAAGCCCCTTGATATCAATAAGTTTCCTGAGATATTTATTCTGAGTATGTTGATTGGTGGTAGCAGTATTGATGTTTCTAGAATTAATAAATGGTTTGTCTATCTAGGTCTTACATCATGCTCACCTGCATAGATAGTGCTGTGTTTCAAAGTCCAGTTGTAGTTGCTGACCAGTCTTGGTCAGTCCAGTTGCCAGTTGTCCAGGTTGGTGGAACTTTTGGCAATCAGTTGCAACAGGTGTACAGCCACCACATATTTACACTACCATATATAGTAATATTTGATATATTTTTTTAGCATTTTTTTGAGCCATTACTGAAATACAAAAATATGATCTCTAGAAATGACATGTCAACAAAAAAATCATATCTTGACCATTTCTCTATCAATTTGCAAGATTATTGGATCTAAAAATAGCAATGGGTCTTATCTACTTTTGTACAGCCATTGCTAAGCTTAATTCCCATAGAAAAGAGGCTCATGAACTGGTTTCAGTTGCAACTGGTGAAAACTGGTCCAGTTGCCAGTTGCAAGGTATTTGGAAGTTCTTTGGTCCAGTTGCAGTCCAGTTGTCTAATTTGGGCAAAAAAGCTGGACTGAACTAGACTTTAAAACACTATGCATAGAATGGCACACTCATACACCCTTCACTTGTTCTTTTTACCTTCTCACAATGTCTTTCAATGCACCACCTTTTCTTTCGCTTTCATTCACTTTTATTCACTTTCTTCAGTTATTCATCCCCATCTTATTATCTGCTTCCCTTCACACTTGGAAGATCCTAATCTTACTCAACCTTCTAACATCACTTCTAACAAGTTTGCAGCTGAACATGAGGTCCTCTCTCAAGATGATCTTAGCAATGACAAAACCACTAACTCACTCCTTTGCTTTGGACCATCCATAACAACCATTAGCAAGAACTCTGGCAATAGTATCATCAAGAAGAGCAAGAGACTACTGTAACACTCAAGGAAGGGTGCAAGAAGAACAAATCTAAATTTCCACCCATTCCAAACTAACCTGTTTTGTTGCAACCTCTCATTCTTCCTTTACTTGTTGCCATTTACAAACACAAGCAGCACCAATTCTGTGAACTCAGTTAGATTAAACATATGCACATAGTGTTTTAAGTTCTGGTCTTTCAGTGTTTTAAGGGGGTAAAAAATTTAAATGTGTATATGTATCTCCAGATCAGATGATCAGATTGACATGATTAGTATCTCAGATTCTTAGATTTACTGTTTACTAATGCCAGTACAGCCTGTCACAACTGTGACAACTCCACTACTGAATAAGCCTTCTCTGCTTCTATTCTGACTAACTCTGATTCTTTTCATACTTAGACATTTTCTTTTACTATCTTGTAAGGTACACGTTGCGTCTACGCGCCGATTCGGCTCAAACGGTCTCAATCACCTTTCCTATCATCACACATGCCTCTCCCTCGCTTTTCTCATTTCGCTTTTCCTTTTCTTTGTACTTCGTCATTGCTTACTACTCCCTCTTATCTTACTCTTTCACGTAGTCACATTCACCAGCCACCGACGTCATCTGTTGCCTTTCCTTTGTTCGACTAAGTATCTAGACTCAGCCCCCTTGTACTATATAAACCCCATGTACCCTCTAGTTCTACATCTAATAAGATCCCCATCGAATCGAATCGTCTTCTCATCGTCTCATCGTCTCTCTCTCATTTCTCGCGCTCTCAACGAACAACTTCTGCGTCCAACGCCAACGTATTTCGAACGATCGACTAAGCCCTTCATCATCGTACTTCCCCTTTTAGGCTAAACTCCCATCCCCTTAGAACTCGCACTCACGCCTTCCTAGTTCTGATCGTACAGGAACTAGTTAACCTACACATTGGAGCCCACCACAAGGGGATAGGTTTGATTTAGCCACCCATCGCCCCCATTGATCACCATCATTCCCCCTTCATTGTCCTTGATGGCTAAGCTGCCTCCACGAAAACGACCCCAAAAGGTCCCTAGTACGCCGCCACTCGTTACTCGCGCAGCCGCAAAACGGACGCTCGACATTAATCAGGAATTTCGTCCTGTAGACTCTGACTCTGAACCCATCGATGACACAGTTCACGCTCCAGCTCCCTCATCGCCCACCCTACCCGGCACACTCTTAGATACACCGATCGTAGCCAACGAGCCGGATCCATATCCGATTTTCCATCGACTTACACCTATATCCCAACGTCAACCACTCGGTCCACTTCCATCGATCCCAGCACACTACACCCTAGGAACCGAAGGGATTCTATCTAGCTCGTCACACAATTCCCCATCACTATCGTCTCTCTCATCACTCCCCATGTCTTCTTTGACATCGCCTGTCCCGATTTCCACAGCTCCGTCTGTACCAGCTCCACCACCTAATCCTTTCAAATCTACGCCTACCCCAGCAGTATCTACGCCTACTCCAGCAGTTCCTACGCCTACCCCATCCATATCAACTCCCATTCCTACCCCAGCCATGTCCAGTACAGCATCCAGCACAAAGACCGTGACTCCTTCGACTGGTTCCAAAAGCTTCTACGACATGCCATCATTGACGTCTTTGAAGGCTCCATCGTTCGACGGGGAAGCCTCTGAGCTCTTCGAGTTTCTCGCCAAGTTTGAACAACTCGCTGCGTCTTGCAACTTGACTGATGCGGAAAAGTGCCAAACGATCTTGCGCTACGTAGATAAACATACCAAGGTGTTTTGGCTTTGACTCAAAGGGTACAAGGCGCTCAATTACACGAGCATGTGAAAGGGCATCATTAAGTTCTATCCAGGTGCTGAACTGGGTGTCCGTTTCACTCTAGGAGGTCTCGAACGTGTCGTCACAGATCCCCAGAATGCTCATATCACTTCGGAGACAGCACTTGTCCATTATCACAGAGAGTTCTCCCCAATCGCAGACTGGCTTCTCGAACAGGGCAAGATCTCTGAGAACGACATCAACCGGTACTTCTGGCAAGGTTTGCCTCCGTCTATCCAGCAGCGCATCACGCTCCGTCTCAAGAATACCGACCCCAACTTCTCACGCAAAAAGCCCACAGACATCGACGTTGTTGTTGAGGCTGGACGGTTCGTACTCTCAGACAATGCCTGGGATGTCAATGAAGATGATCCTATTGCCACTTGCTGTCAGTCCATACGAGAAAAGCATGCTAGGAAGTCGGAAAGGTGCACACCGCAGCACACGCACAGTCTCACCAGCACCAGTAACAGATTCGGATGATGATGAAGACGATGTTAGGCACAAGGATGCACCCTGAGATGTACGGACAAAGAGAGTTTCTTTTAGCATGCCCTCTGCTCCCCCTAGATCACAGATCGACGAAGTTGAAGATATCTCACGCAAGCTCCACTCACTTGACATCTCGGATGCGTCCTATTCAGCTCTATTCGGACGTCTTGTCCTTTTAGCCCCCACCGTCGCCCAGCATTGGCCATCTCCCTCGACCCGGATTCAGTCGAACTGCACTCATGCGCACACTTGTAGTGCTCCTCTTGCTGCTGCTGCTGCAGCTCTCGTCTGTTTCTTCTGTGGAGGTCCACACATCGTTCGCGAATGTCCTCACGCGCTTGATTAGTACATCCAAGCAGGACGTATCATCCACACCGACGGGTTTTTGACCTATCCGAGTGGTGCTCGTATTCGTCACCACCCCACAGGACACCTTAAGGACACCGTCGATGAACATTATCAGCGTCTTGAAGCTCAGAACTCATCCTCTACGACCCCCTCCATTCCAACGACTTCCATCCGTGACTTGCCTCCACATATCCCCCAAGCATCGACGAACGTTCTCATCACTCCAGACCACTCCGCTTTCCTCTTTGACTGTTCGCAGGTCACTTCTAGTCACGTTCCGACTATCTCCGATGCTTCCAACGATGAATATGACGCATTCGCCATCACTCGATCTCAGTCCAAGGCAGCACCAACTGGTGCAAAGCGGCCACGAGCAGATTCACAGAGTTCTAAGCCCAAGCCCACATCCACATCCACATCCACACCCATTCCTTCACCATCTCCTCCAAAGTCTACTCCATCCTTCACTTATGACTCAAAAGCAGTGCTTCTGGATGCTATGGATCGTGTGCACAAAAGCCTTTTGGCCACGCCAATCTCTGGACTTTCTTTTGCAGATCTCATCGCCATCAGTCCCGACTTGCGCAAAACAATGGTCGATTATTGTCAAACGCAATGAGTTCCTGTTCCTGACACTGCATCACTCACCGCCATAGCTCCACCTCATATCGAGCACGTTACCCCACTTCGCGAAATCTCCATCACGCTTAACGACAAGGTTCCTGTGCCTGCGCTGCTTGACGAAGGATCAGAAATCGTCATTATCCGTCAAGACGTTTGGAAAGCTTTAGATGCTCCTGTCAATGATCAGATGAATATGACGATGCAAACTGCAAACGGGACATCACAGCCAATGATGGGTTGTATCGAGATGCTCGAAATCACGGTCAATGGACTCAGGACATGGGCTCACACGTACATCATCCCTGACGCACCCTACAGGCTGCTTCTAGGTCATCCTTGGCAACGATCTGTGTGTCTTCGTAAGCACGAGACTGACACTGATGTTTCTATCACTATTCACGATCCTCTCGACTCCTCTAATACTCGCACGATCTCGACCTCCATTCGTCCCCCTCCTCCTCGGCTTGAACCTCATCCATCCCTCTTTCTCGCCAGATCTGAATGGAAAGGAGCAATCTCGTCTCTCACCATGTCGCCTCTTGCAGAGTACCAGCTTCATCAAACCTTTGAGGTTCTCCCACAGTCTCATGTCCTAGCTTATAAGAAAGTCGCCAATCGAGTCAAACCCGTCGCGACTACGATGCCTCAGCATGCACACATCATTCGATGCTTTCCGGAGGACCCTCTCCTTTCCCTTCAACCCCCATTATCCCCACATCCTCCTCCATTTTCTCCAGGTATTCGTCTCACACAGGAACGGCTCGATGTGCTTGGAGTTCTCACAAACGAGTTTCTCTGGCCCGAAGAATGAAAGCTCGTCGCCAATGTACTTTGCAACAATGAGCTTGGTCTTGCTTGGGACGAATCCAAGAAAGGTCGATTTCATGAAGACTACTTCCCCCCAGTTGTTATTCCAACCATTGAGCACACGCCCTGGGTTCATTGTCAGCCCCCCATACCACCTGGCATACGTGACGAAGTCATCACGCTAATCAAATCTAAGATCGCTTCGGGTGTCTATGAGCCCTCCAACAGCTTGTATCAATCGAAATGGTTCTGCGTTGCGAAGAAGAACGGCTCTGTACAAATCGTGCATGATCTACAGCCCCTTAACGCCATCACTGTCAAAGACGCTGCCACGCTTCCGTACGTTCAGCTCTTCGCTGAGCAATCCGCAGGATGATCGATTTACACCATGATGGATCTTTTTGTCGGCTTCGACCATCACCCGCTTGCTGAGGAATCACGCGATCTCACCACGTTCCAAACACCTCTTGGCACCTTCCATCTCACTTCGCTTCCTATGGGTTGGACCGACTCTCCTGCCGTTTTTCAGAACGACGTAGCTTTTATTTTGCAGGCTGAGATCGACGTCGCACCAAATTTTCAGGACGATATCAACGTTCTTGGACCGCGAACTCGTTATGAACAGCCAGACAGATCCTTCGAAACAATTCCAGAGAATCCACATATCCGACGCTTTGTTTGGGAACACTGCCTCGATGTCAATTGAGTCCTCCATCGTCTTGCGCACGCTGGCACTACGGTCTCCGCTAAGAAGCTCTTTGTCTGCCTACCCGAAGTTATCGTCGTCGGACAGCTCTGCAACTATGACAGTCGCGTTCCCGATCAGTCAAAAGTTTCGAAGATTGCTCATTGGCCTTCGCCATGCAATTCTCGCACAGAAGTCTGAGGTTTTCTAGGTACTACGGGTACAGTCCGCAACTGGATTAAGGACTATGCAAAGATCACTCGTCCCCTCATCGACCTCACTCGCGACGCAATACCCTTCGAATGGTCCCCAGCTGCTCAGTTGTCTATGGATTCCCTCAAAGACGCCGTCTCTTCCTATTCCGCCATTCGTCCCCTCGATTACTCATCTTCCCGACCCGTCATTCTCGCCGTCAACTCATCCGTCATCACTGTCGGCTACGTTTTATACCAGGAAGACTCGGACGGACATCGCTACCCCTCTCGTTTCGGCTCTATCACATGGAACGATCGAGAATCTTGATACTCACAGGCCAAGATTGAGCTACATCAGGAAATACCTCCCATAGATAATATGTCATAATTTCTGAAAATGTTAGACAATATCTTATAATTCATATATTTTCTAATAATTTGTCATATTATCTTGAAAATTTTCATCTCCAATAAATTAT
>JBBPTK010000247.1:0-20036 GCA_038094135.1 Spongiforma cf. squarepantsii | reverse complement strand
GACACTCGTTTGGCGCACGAGTTGCTGAATTCATTTTAATCTTGAGATCTCACCCTGTTCGCAGTCGTCATGTCATTGATGCTCGCATCCACTTGTCATTGCCCTTGTCATACAGTTTTACTAGGTGGTGTTGTATCCATATTAATCAGGAAGTATTCATTGTTCCAGGGGCTGAAGTCCCTTTTCTTTCACAAGCTAAGTCACCTCTGATCAGATATATACATATCCAAGGTAAAATGATGTACTGTACATGATGAAGGCAGCTCAAGCAACCACAAATGACTCTTTACATTGTGAAGATAACCATTGAATGTCTAATGTCCAATGTATTTTAAGAATATAGATAGACTTTATTTCCCCTCATTTTTCATTGTTGTCTATAAGATACACAAGATGTCCACAAATTGTCCATCCAAGAATGAAAAGGTTTGGCCACAAGCCCAAGTCAAGGACACTGTAACTCATGGTGACAAGGCCATTCTCAGGGGGAAAGAGGTCAGATGATCTCAAAGCCAAAACAATTCATGAAAAATGAAATTTAAATGCACCTGGTAGAGAGTGCAACAGATGGGCTATTGCATGCAGGATCCAGATCCAGGTCCAATGATGTTGATTGGAATACAGTTGATGCTAGTGAGGCCTTGCATAGGAACCTCAATGATGTCAAGAATACATGTTGGGAGTGATTCTGCCTGCCCTTTAAAAAAAACCCATGAGACATGCCTGGAGGGAGACAAAAGGGGGAGAGATGCATGTTTGTTTACAGCACTAATAATGCTGCCCATATCACAGAATGCAGGAAAAGGTGACAACACATGTAATGACAGCAAAGAAATAGGCAGATGAACAGACCAACATTGCAACTGGATGATGTGTGTATTTGGAATTAAGATTAATGATCAAAATGCAATGCAATAAGGTGTGCACATGAGAGGATGCAGATGCTTGGAGGGCACAGGATGGCCACTAGTTTTATATGTTCAGCAAGAGTATAAAAAGTGTGGAAAGGGGGATCTTGTCAAGTAACCAGACCAAATGAATAGACCTTCATGGTGGCATCTTATGTGTCATTTTTTTTTGAGTGCATGTTTGATGGGGAGGAACTCATTTGGAAATTGGAGGGGGTCACCTCTGGTCTAGATATGGTGATACCTTTGCCTGTTGGATCCAGAATCCACTTGAAGGCATATGTGACATGACCAGCATAAAAGTGTGGATAGCATATCTAGCCCCAACTTGGTAGGTTCATTGATGTGAGATGGCATGAAAATGCATGGATATATATCATCCACTGGGGCATACAGGACAGTCAGAGAAGTGTTCTTTGCTACAATGTATCCAGGAGGAAGAGACTTATAAGCTTGGCAGGTGACATGCTTTGAATTTGCATATACTTTTCACTACATTTTTTGTATCATTTTTACCATCCTTTTATGCAAATTTTACTACACTTTTGTACACTGCTTTGTCAAACTTATATACACTGTCTTACTATACTTTTGTATACTTTCTTCTACACTTTCATATGCCTTTTACTACACTTTTGTGTATGTCATTTTAAATATGAAAGAAATTTCTCAATTAATCGTGAGTATTTCTAATAAATCCATTGGAAGTCTAACTTCTTAGATAGTGGTAGAAATCTGTTGAAAATACATATATTAGTTGAAATTACAAGTATTATTACTGGAAATGATCTCAGAAAACTCAATCAAAGATATATTTGGCATATGTCAAATATTAGCATATTTAAATGTGAAATAAAACTTCAAAATACATAAAATATTATGTGTAAAAATGTTAAAAAGTAATACCAGATTTGTGTACCATGCATGTGGAGCCTTTTACAAGTGGGCATCAGTTTCATGGTCACTAACTTGATGATTTGTCCATTCTGAATAAGCCTTGCCTGCCCCAAAGCATGAATCAACTCATACCTATGATCCAATGGCTTCCAAAAACTGCACAATCTACTCACATGCAGCATAGAGAGAGATGAGCCTAGCATGATATGGGGGAATGATGTTACCATCAGAATCAGTTCCAGTTTGAATTCTATTTTCATTTTTAAACCATGAATCATGTCTGGAAACCTTCTATTCATGAAAACAGATTGAAGATTGTATTTGTTTTTCAATGGTACTCTATCTTGAATCTATTGATAATTTAGAAGAAGTTTGATGAATGGAGAGAAAATTAGCCATACTAGCACTGACACCAGCTAGATTTCTAGATCATCAAAATATGAATGCACCTGATGGGTGGCCATGAAAGCATTAAGTGGATTTTGTACATGTTGGTCATAAAGAATATCATGCAAGCCAATTCACCCATATGATTTTAATGGATTGGCAGGAGAAGTTACCCATTTATCTTTAGACAGAATGTATTAGTGGAAAGGCCCTGCCTGCATAAGAAAATACCACATATGGATAATTTCCAAGATAATAAAAATGTCACAAAAACTTACATTATCAAAAATTGTATGTATTTGGCAAGAATTGTTGATATTATCTGAATTTTTTTAGTCTCTACTGAACAATTTTCTCAAATTCAAGTATTTTCAACTAATTTTAGATAATATATAAAATTTTTGTAGTATATAAAAGGTAGTCAGAAAGTGTACAAAAGTGTAGTATGAAAGTGTGATAAAAAAGTATACCAAAGGGTAATAAAAAGTGTAGTAATGGTGTAGAGTACCAACAGTGTAGTAAAGTGGAAAGAGTGTATCAAAGTGTTTTAGAAAGTGTAGAAAAAAGTGTATCAAAAGTGTGCCAAAGTGTCATGGAAAGTGTAGAAAAAGTATAGGAAAAGCATAGGGAAACATGTAGAGAAAAGTGGATGAAAGTGTAGCAAAAGGTGTAGCAAAAAGTGTAGCAAAGTATAGAAAAGAGTGTACCAAGAGTGTAGGCAAAATGTAGACAAAAGTGTAGCAAAGTGTAGAAAAAAAGTATATCAAAGTGTAGCAAAAGCATAGGAAAAGTATGTTTTAAAAGAAACATTTGAGATATATTCTCTGACTTTTATTTTCAAACTCATATTAATTTGGATGTCCCAAAGTCAAAGTCATGAAACTCCCATGTTTGATTACAAATATATATAAATAGGTCAAAAATTACATTAATACAGTAGTAATGCATTTTTCAGTAGATTAATGGAACTTCTACTTGGTCAATTTGAAACTTTCATGTTTTTGATGGTGACATAATAGCTTTATTTGACATAAAAATCACTTTTCAAATAGATCTATATGATTTCTGGAGAGCCCCATATAAAAACAAGCTATTAGCTTGAATTTTATGTAGAAAAATTTAAGCTAATAGCTTATCAAAATGGATTTCCCAGGGTGCTTCTGATGTTGCCAGGATGACTGTATTCCTGAGAGCAAAAACAACATTCATCTTGGATGAAGACAAGGAGGTTGTACAATGATAGGGAGGAAAGCTCAATAAGTTGATGACAAGGTTCTGGAAATATCTAGATGAGAAATGAGAAATTGAGCAATTCTCTTGAAGAAACCTGAAATCAGAGATCAACTCCTAGATCCTGGTATAATAATATTTCTTCTGTGATTTATATCAACTTTGTCCTTTATCATTAGCATCTAAATAAAGGTGGTTCATGCTTCAGATAGTACTTGTACAATACTTCTTGAAGTGGTGTCACATCCACCATCATGAGTAGTATCTGAGTTTTTGAAATTAAACAGCAGGGTGAATATAGTATTTTCTTTCTTTAAGATGGGCTCTATGGATGCCAATAAGAGAAGTGTTATTCAAATCTTACAGTTTTTGGGGGAGGGTACTGTAGACTTGATAAACATGGATCAAGCAATTTCATATCACACTATCTTGATAATCACTTTAAATTGATCTCAGTCCAAGTTGTTCTTCATTTCCATAGCAACATCAATTGGATGCAGATTCTGAATAGCATGACAAGTGGCTAGATTGTGTCTTGGGGATATGAGTCAGGAAGAATACTCTAAAGGTTATCCCAGTTCTATAGATATCCTGGATAACAATATGTAGAGAAAGCATTATATATCAATGGAGCAGTTAGTTCAATAGTTCAATCATTCAATGGGGATACTCATAAACTCCACAGTGACTGGCTCTGCAACTTTCAACTTCATTTATTGAATTGGTACAAGTAAACATGGACTTGATATTGTTGCAGATACTTAGAAACCCATTCAATTCTCAGTTATAGATTAAACATCTTGTACAGTAAGCAAACATAGCCACATCTTTCTCTTTTCAATTTAATGGTCCATTAGTCACAACATTGAATAATAAATGTCACTTTGTGTCTGTATGTACTAATAGGCTTTATCTGGTGATCAATCTGGTGTGGTGGTATTGAACTAAAAAAAAAGAATGAATAAGTGAATGAAACAAAAAAGAGAAAGATGTATTATGTATAGTGAACACAGCTATGACATCATATCTCTGGTGCTAGTGTTTTAAAGTCCAGTCTGGTCCAATTTTTTTCATTCAAATTAGACAACCAGACTGAGACCAGTCCAAAGTACACTCCAAGACCTTGCAACTGGTAACTGGACTAATTTAGACTGGTTGTGACTGAAACCAGTTCACACTCCTTTCCTGTGGGACTTCAGCTTAGCAATGGCTGTATGATAGTTAGACAAGACTCTTAGCTATTTTTACTTCCACTAATCTCACAAATTGACTGAGAAACAGCTGAGATATGAATGTCATTTCTAGGGATCATTATTTTGTATTTCAGTCATATCTGGCTTAAACAAATTCAGAAAAATGCGGGGATCCCGTTTACTGGCTTGTCGAAACATATATTTGGTGGTATACATAGGGGGTGGCTGTACACCAGTTGTGACCAGCTACCTAAGGTTCCACCAATCTAGGCAACTGGCAACTGGACTTCAAAACACTATCTGGCATATGGATATAAACATTAATGGGCTTTTTTTATCATTCTAGTGCATGACCCTGGTGTTATTGAACTAAAAAAATAGAATGAATAGTGAGCAAAACATAAAAAAAGAGGAAGAAAGAAGTATATACATACATGCAATAACTTACACCACAGTGCATCATGTCTCTGTGGAAGTGTGACTGTCAATAAGCTTGTTTGGTCATTCTGGCACATGATATGGTATAATTGAACTAAAAAAAAAATAGAATGGATGAGTGAATGTAGTGTTTTAAAGTCCAGTTGCCAACTGTTAATACTTAAGCTCAAGTCTGGATACCACAAAGCCTGGCAAGGATCTCACTAAGAGTCATGTCAAGCCAGGTGAAGGTAGAGAGCTGAGGTGATCTCACTAAGTCCCTCTGACTATAGTGGAACTAATTACTAAGCTTGGATTGTGCAGAACTAGCTTACTTTACACTAGGCATAGAAGGCTAGCTTTTATGGTACTGGTAAATGGGCATGGGCCAAGGAGTAATCAATAGTTGCAGAGGGTTAATGACAAAGATAGAAGGAGAGCCTGCTGTCAAAGAAGAATGATACTGATAGACAGGCATAAAGATCCCTGTAGGGGTTGAACCCAAAGGGGTGAGACCACAGTCACAGTGGATTTTGAATTGGAGTGCAAATCTATGTTGAAAGTAAGCAAAGTTAACAAAAGGCAGAGTTTAAATTGGAGTGTGAATCTTTGTTGAATCTAGATTCAACAAAGATTCAACATTTATGAAATGAAGAGAAAGACCTAAGAAAGGAAGATAAATAGCTCATGGATCACTTAGTGGTCATGAGGGAGAACTGCAAGATGTGAGAAGGAAATCAAAGGGTTAATTGGAAGGAAAGAAATATATGACTCATCAGCTACACAACTCCTTGGGTGGACATTGACTGTAACACCAACCAGCAGCACAACTAACAACCAGTCTTTATCAGTCCAGTTGCCAGTTGTTTGATTGCAACTGGTGTATAGCTACCCCCTATATATACTATCATTTCTAGTAATATTTTGCATTTTTCCAAATTTTGTTTAGCCAGGTTTGAATCAAATATGTACAAAAATATAATCTCTAAAAATGGCATGTGAGATGAAAATGGTCATATATTGGCCATTTCTCAATGAAATTGCACAATTATTGGATCTAAAAATAGCTAATGGTCTGCTTGAACTATACAATAGCCACTAGTCAGCATGATTCCCATAGAAAAGGAGCTTCTAGACTGATTTTGGTCACAACTGGTTGAAATTGGTCTGATTATCTTTGCAGACAAGATTTAGACTGCTTTTGATTAGTCCAGTTTTGGAAATATTTTAGAACCAGTTATGAACTAGTTGTCTGATTTTGGAAAAAAAACCAGATCAGACCAAACTTTTAACACTAAATGAAGGAAATATATATAAAAAAGAAGAATGTATGTTTGATGGACACAGCTATGACATTACATCTTTGTGTGTTAGGGTTGAATGTCAATGGGTTTGTTTTGTCATCCTGGCACATGATCAACATAAGTAAGTGAGCAAAAAAAAAAAAAGGAAATACATATGCACATATGTACTGTAGCTTTCTATATGGAGGCAATGTCTCTGAGGTGCATTACAACCCCAAGCTTAGCAACATGGCTGACATTACACATTATGTTGCCAGATTTAGCAACTGAACCTCTATGGGCATTTGTTTAAGATTTTGGGCAACAGAATTAAGAATGGTCCAATAGAGCATTATGTCACTGTAGAATAGATGAGCAGGGGTGAGTTTTTGTTTTACTCATGATCATTATTATTATTGTTTGATTGTTACTAGGCACTAGTATCTTTCTGTCAAGTCCAAGCAAGGGGAAACTGATAGTATTTACAGATCCAGCTCCAAGGACTGCAAAGGACTGGACTTAGGACAAATGAGGACCTATGTGATCCCCATCTACACAAATATTTCCAATATTTTAGAAATTTATTTTCAATTTTATAGAAAGTAGTTGATGTTCTATGAACATATGGGCCAAGATATGGGTCAAAGGTCATATCTCAGGCAAATCTGGTCAGATTGATGAGCCTAGTATGCCAGATTCAAGATAAAGGCATTTACTACCTCTGGTACAGCCACAGCTAAGTAGTGTTTCGAAGTCCAGTTGCCAACTGGTAGCACAACTGGCAACTGGACTGGACCGCAACTGATCACAACTGGACTGCAGTTGTGGGTTGCCTTGTTTTGAAAAATTGGCAACTGCAGTTGCCAACCAGTTGCAACCAGTCTTTTGGGCGACCAGTTGCCTTGGGCTGGGTAGTACATGACCAGACCTAGTTCCCATAATTTTCTGATATTTTAGGTATTTATTTGCATTTTATAGAGACTGATCTATGAATATATGACATGCAAGATGAAAATGGCTATATCTCGGCCATTTCTGGACGGATTTACTTAATACCTGATTAATCTGGAAGCCAAGAGTCTCGGCTAAATTCAGTACAGCCACCACTTAGCATGAAAACTGGTTGCGGTCCAGTTGCCTTCCAAATAGGGTAAAAAACTGGACTGGACCAGACTTTAAAACACTACAGCTAAGTAGGGTTTAAAAGTCTGTTTGGCCCAGTTTTTTGGGTCAGATCAAGTGCAACTGGGCCATAAGAGATCTTCAAAACCTGCCTGAACACTGCAACAACAACCAAGACTGGTGCTAACAAGCTTTGACCAGTTTCAATTGGTTGCTGACTGGTTTTGGACCAGTTTGCAAAAAACCAGTCTAAAGACCCCCTTCTAGTGGGAATCCACTTAGCATTGGGTGTATTGGAGTTAGTATTACATCATAGCTTTAATTTCTGATAGTTGTTATATTAATCATTGAGATCTGGTGGAGATGACCATTTTGTGTGAAACAACAATTCTTGAGTTGGTCTACCTGTGAATAATATGCAATCAGACAATATTGACACTTGAGCAGTACTAGACTATTTGTGTGGATAGTATATGACTATCTATTGGGCCATAGATCACATAGATCTGTTGATTACTAGTAGAGATATACCACATTTTGAGTCAAATCACAGATTACTCTTTATAAAATCTAAATAAAATTCTAAAATACTGTGAAAATTCTGAAAAACAGCCCCATATATATGCATCCATACCTGATGCAACTGGAAATCCCCAAGACCAATCACAACTGGTTCTAAACCAGTTTTTGATTTTCTTAACTTTTAGACAATCAGATCAATTCTGATTTGGATCAGGCTGCAACTGCAACCGGTAGTCCAGTCACCACTGACATTAGTCCAGTCCTGTTGGTGATCTTTTTATCAGTTGCCAACCAGACTTTAAAACACTACAGCTGAGTGTGCCAATCACTCTATGACACTCTCTGGGTCAATATTTCTGTTGGATATGCTTATCTTGTACATGACAAGCTGAAAATGCTGACTATGATCAGATTAGATAAAACATGAAATATATACAATCATAGATAAAAGCTTGAGTGGAGTTCTAATATAATTAGGTTTTCTTGGTCCTTTCCCAACATTGCTACCATCTGCACCTTGGTGATTGGATTAGTCTGAACTAACTATAGTTCTATTTCCATTCTTGATAGCTTACATCATCTAGCTACCATTGTTCTCATTCTCTCACCTCACAGGTCACAAGCTCCATCTTGTATTTATTAGGTGAGCAAATTGCTGGTCATTTGTAACTTACAATATTTTTTATTTTCTTTGCTATCTTTCTTCTTTGTAATGTCTGATTTAAATGGCTCTTGATCCTGTACCTCCACCATCTCCCTGTGGGAATCTTCCCCCTGCCTCCAATCCCCCTCCTTCCCTGCCTCATAAACACATCTGCCTCCCATCCAGCTGTCCCATTCAACTCTCTGATATTGGTAAATGCTATCACTCCTTCACAACTGGGGCTCTGAAGCTCTGGTACTGTCCTCCACCCCTGCCAAAGTATGTTCTCACCCACTATGCCGCCTCTCCCTTTTGTTGGGCCTGGACTATGAGAGATGGCCCTCATAAGGGTAAAACCTTTTCTGTGCCCACTATCCCCACTACTTGCCCCTCTGGCACCCCCAGGGCTCTGTGTTGGACAGTGGACCTCTTCCACTTGTTCAAAGCCCATTTGGGTCCTACTGCCCTTACCCCCATGGGCAAGTGAAGACAGATATCATCTGTATTTACCAGAGCAACATGCTCCTTTACTTTCATTCCCAGCTTTGGGCCTCTCCTCTCATGCACCCCACCTCTTCTCCCTCCATGGGGGCACCCAGCAAGGCTCCCCAGCTGCATGCTCCATGGGCACCCACTCCAGATCTGGACCCACCTGCATCTGACCCCTCTGCCACTGTTAATGCTGAGCTCAAGTTCTAGTAACCACAAAGCTCAAGGAGGATCTCATGAAGAGTCACATCACTCAAGTGAAGGTTGGAACAAGAGGAATATCTCTTAGTCACTTTCTCAGACTAAGATCACTAGGATACTGAGCTATGATTGCACAGAACTAGCTTAAGGGTTACAAGTACATAAGGTTATGGGTTTTTATGTGTATGGAGATGGCACATGGACCTGGACGGAAATAGAAGGTGTATAAAGGGTAACGACATGTGTGGTTGAAATGCATGCCAAAACAACAGATGAAACAAAGAAGTCAAGAAGTGTATGCACATATTGTTGAAACACAAGCCAGAACAACAGATGAAACAAAGAAATCAAGAAGTGTATGCATGTGTTGTTGAAACATGAGCCAGAACAATGGATGAAACAAAGAAGTCAAGAAGCATATGCATGTGTTGTTGAAACACAAGCCAGAACAACAGATGAAACAAAGAAGATAAGAAGTGTCAAGATAGGAGGCATAAATGGGAGAAATGAATATCTGGGCTCACTGCTCAGATCGACACCCACAATGTTTCCAACATGCAGCTTTGTGTTTTGACATGAACTGTAACATTTGCCCCATTGTAGAGTGGTGTTGCCGATGCCACCAACATTCTACACTGAATCTCCACCTAGTGTTTCGAAGTCCAGTTGCCAACTGGTAGTGCAACTGGCAACTGGACTGGACCACAACTGATCGCAACGGACTGCAGTTGCGGGTTGCCTTGTTTTGAAAAATTGGCAGCTGCAGTTGCCAACCAGTTGCAACCGGTCTTTTGGGCGACCAGTTGCCTTGGGCTGGGTAGTACATGACCAGACCTAGTTTCCATAATTTTGTGGTATTTTAGGTATTTATTTGCATTTTATAGAGACTGATCTATGAATATATGACATGCAAGACGAAAATGGCTATATCTCGGCCATTTCTGGACGGATTTACTTAATACTTGATTAATCCGGAGGCCACGAGTCTCGGCTAAATTCGGTACAGCCACTGCGTAGCATGAAAACCAGTTGCGGACTGGTTATAGACCGATCTTTCAAAAAGACCGGTTGCAACCAGTCTTTATCAGTCCAGTTGCCAGTTGCCTTAATTAGGAAATTTCCAAAACCGGTTGCGGTCCGGTTGCCTTCCAAATAGGGTAAAAAACTGGACCGGACCAGACTTTAAAACACTATCTCCACCAGTGTTTCGTTCAATTGCATTATCAACATCCCATTCCTCCTCGTTGAAGGGTTGACTATCCTCAGGGTTGTCCAGACAGTTCTGTTCCACATGACCGATATTGGAGCAAATCCAGCAATGGTGGAGGGATGGACAGTCATATCTGGGGTGTCCGGCTCCATGGCAGTGGTTGCAAAAGTAATTGGGGCAGTTACAGTAATGGTGATGAGCCAATGTGCAGACAGGACAAGGGATAGAGGGAAGCATTGCAGTTGAAGGAGAATTTCCATGATCATTTCATTCAAGTTGTGTGGTTAGTGATGCCACAGTCTGGTTTTTGACATTATTGGTTTTTTGGTCCAGTTTTGCTTTTAGTATCTCCATTTCTTGATGGATTGTAAAACGTCCAGTGAATGAAATGTAGCCAACATCTATATCTATCAAAAAGCATAGAAACACAAATTAACATTCATTGGCCATTCATGAGATATGAGTGAAAAAGTAGGTGTGATTTCATTCAAACCACATATCAGTCTAAGTGAGATAACTCAACATTGGCTGACTCAATTCACACAGTTCTTTTTTTGGCTAAAAGCTGTGATCAAAAACCACATTTCATTCCCTATAAGTATATAGATTTGAGTCAAAATGAGTGAGAAAAAAATTGCTGGTTTGAAACTGTGGCAACACTATGTGTGGTAGATCAGCGGGGAGCGATGAACACCATTGGGTGAGCATCAGAAGAGGAGCAGGAAAGTGGGGGAGGGTAAGGTTGGGATGGTGAACTAGAGGCTGATGAGTGGTTCCGATGACTGCAGTGTAAAACAGTAAAGTTAGTTGAAGAGGTAGAGGCAATTCCCCCACAGGTTCAAACCAACTGCAAAAGATCAGAAGGGCGAGTGTCCTCGACCCAAAAGAGACTTGTAGGAAGAAGGGGATTGGTTAGGACGAAGTCCTGAAGCAGTTACCCAACAGTCCGGAGTAGTCCAAGTTGAAACGAATAGTCCAGTCTAGTCCAGAGTGAATGTAGATAGAAACAGTCGGTGGAAGTGAAGAGTTAAGATGGTTGAAGAAACAGTCAGTTGGTTTCAGTTGGAAAATGAGCAGAAGGAAGCTGTCTTATTTGACTAAGTACATGAATTTATAGTCTGGGCATTCCCGGAGCCAAAAGGGAAGGAGGTATGTAATCAAATCTTAAATGACGAAACAGAATAAAGGAGTGTAAAGTTCAACATAAACCAGGTCCAGAATATGCCAAAACAAAATAAGATAAAAGAGAGTGATTAAGGAACGCAATGGAACAACATGAATTAAGTATAAAGGTCTCCTGACCATAGGCCAATCAGTCCAGACACATCTGGTGACCAGACTATCGACCGGACTGTCAGGATGTGACTGACGAGGTTTGGAAGGGGCTAGAATGGTATGGAAGTGCCTCTCAAAACAACTGAAAATTGCCTAAAGTAAACATAGAGATGCACCGTGCTCTACAGCGGCTACTCACAGAGGATGAGAGAGAAGATGATGTCAAACAAGTATGATGAGGGGATGATTGAGGGGGGTTGGTGAGGTCAATTGATGGGGGTCCTCCGGTTTGGATGGCCACCTGCCTTGGTTCATTATTCACATCGACAGGGAGCAAGGTGGGGGCTCTGACATGTCTGGTTGGAAAGGGAGGAAATGCATTCAGGTATCGCCAAGTGGCCTCCAGAGCATAAATCTCTTGTTGGGTGATGGTCATAGAGGTCCACCAAGGCTGGAGAGCGCCCCAAAAGTGGGCTGGGTGTATGGTGGGGATGAGATCAGGGAGTTGGGTGTTAGAAAAGGTTTCAAGGATGAGGGGGTGGGGTTTGTTCATGGTCGATTGAATGGCTCCAGATGGGATAGTGGAAGAGACCAAGAACGTGTCATGCATGTACATGCGCAGGCAGGCATATCCGTGGTAGAGGTGATAGGCGTTAAAGAAGGGGTTGAAGGGTTCCAGGCCAATAGCAGCGGCCTTGTCTTCTGCAAGCCACAAGAGGGCAGGATCTTCCAGGATATGAGCATATAGCACATTTCTGATAGGGATGTCAAGAAGAGGAGGAACAATGGGAACATGGGCATATCCATCCCCCATAAGCACAGTCCACATGCTAGGAACTGATGGGCCATGAGGGCTGTTAGATGCAGGAGTAAGAGGTAGTTGAAGGGAAGGGGTAGTAGTAGTTGAAGCATAATGTGAGGGAGTTGGGGTTGAGGAGGACATTAATATGAATGATGCCACGGGCAATAAGAGTGGCAGCAGAAACACAAATGAATAAGACCATGAGAAGAAGGGACCTTGTTAAGAAAATGAAAAGCAAAATGAGAAAACGGTTCATTTGGTTTGAAGTCAAAGGCAGTTTTACAAAGGCAAGGTGAGGGCATGAGGGAAGTCATGGGGATGGGTGCATTTATAAGCATTTAGAAGAGGCTTGGCATGTCTGAGGTTTGCTTCTGGTTCCCACATGTTTTCACTCAATGGCCACCCTTTCCACAAGATAAGGAATTGTCTCTGCCAGGAAGATCTGTGATGAGAAAGGATGTGGTCGATTTCATATTTCTCTTCCCCATTGATCGTTTCAGGTGGAGGAAGAAGGAAATTGGGGCTGTGTTCAGCAGTTTCCCGATAAGGGGAGAGCAGTGAGGCGTGAAATACATCATGTATTTTCCATGTGGGGGGGAGATGAAGATGATAAGTGATGGTGGAGATAACTTGGGTGATTTCAAAGGGACCTTCTCTTCGAGGGGCAAGTTTTCATGATGGGTAGTGAAGATAAAGGTGGGAATTGTTTAGCCATACTTTATCTCCAACCTTCCATGGTTGGAATTTGGACGAAATTTGTTCTTTCATGGTTTGTTGGACACATTTATGAGCTTTGAGGCTTCTTCTTGAGCGGAGTTTAGAAGAGAGAGTCGTTGTTCAAGGGCAGGGAGGAATGTTTTGCCAATCAGGGGATATCCGTGGGGTTCATATCTGAGGATAAGGGAAAACGGAGTGACTCTGGTGGAAGAGTGAGTAAGGGAGTTGTGAGAAAATTCAGCTAGGGGAAGTAGAGATGACCAGGAGTCAGTTTGACCAGAACAGAAAATTCACAGATATGTTTCCAGTTCCTGGTTTACCCACTCGGTTTGTCTGTCAGTTTGAGGGTGGTAGGCTGATGAGAGGGAATGATCATAGTGAAGGAGATGTGCCAATTCTTGAGTGAATGCGGAGGCAAATTGGGGCCCATGATCACTGATAAGGTGGTCGTGGAGGCTGAAATGGGGGAAGACATGAATGAAAAAGAGTTCTGCTGTTCCTTCTGTGGAGATAGTTTTATGACAAGGGATGAAAATTACCCCCTTACTAAGCCCATGGTTGACCATGACCAAAATAGAATCAAAGCCTGCAGAGGGGGGTAAGTCGGTGATGAAATCAAGGGACAGTTGTTGGAAGGGATGAAGGGCAGAGGAGGAGAGAGGGGTAAGTGGGGGAGTAGTGGGATGGGTGAGGACCTTATTAGCCTGACAGGTGGCACAGCCCAGAACAAAGCGGTGAACAAATGAGGAAAGGCCAGGTCACCAATAGTCACGTGATACGAGGTTGATGGTGCAGATAACCCCAGCATGACCACCAACCAGAGAGGTGTGGAGGGACATGAGCAGAGCGCCACGGCAACCAGGGGGAACATAAAGGCGGCGCTTGAAATATAGAAGGCCATTGGTGGTAGTCCAGTCGTGGAGAGAGGCACAAGGTAGCAAAGAAGCCCCTTGAGCTAAAGAGGAAAAGGCAGTGGAAGCAAATGGGTAGTGTTTTAAAGTCCAGTTGTGAACTGGTAGCGCAACTGGTAACTGGACCAGACCGCAACTGATTGCAACTGGACTAGTGTTTTAAAGTCCAGTCTGGTCTGGTTTTTTACCCTATTTGGAAGGCAACCGGACCGCAACTGGTTTTGGAAATTTCCTAATTAAGGCAACTGGCAACTGGACTGATAAAGACTGGTTGCAACCAGTCTTTTGGAAGATTGGTCTATAACCGGTCCGCAACTGGTTTTCATGCTAAGCGGTGGCTGTACCGAATTTCGCCGAGACTCTTGGCTTCCAGATTAATCAAGTATTAAGTAAATCCGTCCAGAAATGGCCGAGATATAGCCATTTTCGTCTTGCATGTCATATATTCATATTAGTCTCTATAAAATGCAAATAAATACCTAAAATACCACTAAAATTATGGGAACTAGGTCTGGTTATGTACTACCCATCCCAAGGCAACCGGTTGCCCAAAAGACCGGTTGCAACTGGTTGGCAACTGCAGTTGCCAATTTTTCAAAACAAGGCAACCCGCAACTGCAGTCCAGTTGCGATCAGTTGTGGTCCAGTCCAGTTGCCAGTTGTGCTACCAGTTGGCAACTGGACTTCAAAACACTAAACTGGACTGCAGTTGCCAGTTGTGTCAGTTGCTGATGGAAAAAGACTGCAGTCACAACCGGTGTACAGCCACCTCCTATGTATATTACCATATTGGGTAATATTTGGTAATTTTTCCGAATTTTTCGGGATTTATTTGAGGCATATATCACTCAAAAACCATTTTTGAATGTCAAAAATGACAAGTCCACCGAAAATACTCATATCTCGCCCATTTCTGAACCGATTTTCGACGTTAGTAGCTCAGAATTTAGCTAGGAATCATATCTACATTTCGGTCAGCCACATCTAAGCATGAAAACCAGATGTGGACAGCGCATGGACCGGTCTTTTTTGGTCTGGTTGCCAGTTGCCTTATTTGGAAAAATTCTGCAACCGGTTGCAGTCTGGTTGTCTCATTAGGAAGCCAAAAAACTGGACCGGACCGGACTTTTAAACACTACAAATGGGTCATTGGCAGTATGCATAAGAAAAGAGGAAGCAAGAGCCATGTCAATGGCATGAACAAACAGAGAATCTGGGAGAAGGGTGAGGGCAACATTGTCAGAAGAGGTATCTACCTCGTTCCAATGGGAGAGGGCGACTGTGGGACCCATGGCAGAACCAGGGGTATGGAGGAAATGGAGAGTAAAATCCTGAAGGAAAAGTTGCCACCAGGCATGGTGGTGAGAGAGTTTCTGTGGTTGGCAGAAATAGGTGAGGTTCTGATGGTCTGTGAGAATGGTAGTAGTTTGTCCGGTTCCCTGGAGATAGTGACACCATTCTTCCAAGGCATGGATGACAGTGAGGAGTTCCTGGTCATAGATGTCATAGTTCCATTCAGTGGGGGAGAAGGTTTTGGAAAGGTAGGTGCACAGGTGGAGGTCGCCATTGCTGTCAGGTTGCATGAGGACTGCACCAGAGGCAGCGAGAGAGGCATCTGTAATGACTGTAAACGGCTTGGTAGTGTTGGGGAGGAGTAGGATAGGTTTCTGTAGAAAGGCTACTTTCAAGGTGCGAAAAGCGCTGTCTGCAGCAGATGTCCAACTTGATGTCAGGTGACCCCCTTTTTGGTAAGGTTGAGGATAGGGCGAACAACAGTGGAGAAGTTGGGGATGAATTTGTGGTAGAAATTGCAGAAACCAATGAAGGATCTGGTCCCCTTTACTGAGGCAGGAGGTTTCCATTGTTCAATTGCCTGTAGTTTCCCGTGACCCATGACGAGTGATCTGCCAGCAACAACCATCCCAAGGAAGTCGATCTCCTTGGTGACAAAGGTGCATTTTTCCAGTTTCAGATACAGCTCTTGTTCTTCAAAATGTTTTAAGACCTTTCAAATGAGTTCCCGATGTTCCTCCATGTTGTCAGCATTGTGGATGCAGAAGTCATCCATGTAGATGATGAGCCATCCCTCAGCAAGGTAGTCACTGAAGATGTGGTTCATCAAGTGCCAGTCTGTTACGTAGCCTGCAGAGGAACAGAGCTATGTCTTTGGTAGAGTGGTGGGAATTTGGCGCCACCGCTCTTTCTTCTTGTCCTCCGCCTGAGAACCTAGCGCGATTCCGCTCTCGTTCTCGTCTTTCACTACTTAGCACACTTCCTAGACCATCCACTCCTTTCTTCATCTCTCGTTAATCGTTTTCATTCTCGAATTTATCATCTCGAATCATGGCTGACCCAAACTTGGAGATGCTCCCGGACTACGCGAGCGACAACTTCGCCGTCATCCGTGAGGGTCTACGTGCTGGTTACAACAAGAGCAATGAACAGGTCATCAAACGCCTGATCATCGCCTGGCAGGCAGACAGAGCCGCGCGCATCGCAACGTGGAACGCCCAGAGAGAAGCTGAGGCAAGAGATGTGCAGCAGCTGGAGGACTTGCGCCAGCAACAGCATGAGGAGGAAGAGCAGGCTGCGGCTGAAGAACAGGAGCGCATCCTTTCGGAGGTAGAAAAGAAGAAACCCAAGATGAATACCTTCACTCCTGGGACGTCTGCACCTAACGTCCTCACCATGCCCCCCTCAGCATGCGCGATATCGAAGCTTGAAGCCTTTCAGTTTGTAGAACTCTGGTACTTCTCCCTCCCGGGTCTACTCAACGCTGTCAAGCACGGCAACAAATCCCAAGCTGACGACACATTCGGCATATCAAAGCTCGAGGACCACCTAACCGTCAGACCCATCGCGGCTACATGCGCATCCCGCAACGCGGTGGCTGACCAGGATCTTTCCTTCCCAGACTTCTTATATGCCAAGAGCGTCTTCCTGGACTACGTGCAAAGCGCCAACTGGCCCCCTGCCAACCTCGACGCACTATCCAGATTCTTCTGGTATCTGGAGACGCATCCCCTCCTGCAGGTACCCCTTGGAGAACAGGTCATACTCACCTACCAAGCCCGAGTCAGGCAAGACTGGCACCGCCAAGTCAAAGCTGGAAAAGGCTATGACATCTCCGTGATCAATGAGCAGCTCATGACCACGATAGCGGATGAAGTGCGAGCGTTTGACAGGCATGCACTAAAAACGAGGGCAAGTATTCCTTCTTCTCATGTGCATTTCTATCCCCAGCTAACATCGTTCCTATCTCCCTTCTTTTTCCACCCTCTTCATTCGAACTGCCCCCCCCTGTGCAATCATGCTCCCTGCGCAACCACACCCTATACGGCAACCGCGATCCGCCGCAACCGCCCAACCTCCCTTTCCATGGTTCATGATACCATCCCACCCTTGCAATCGCGATCCCCGCAACCGCAACCTCACCCTTCCATACCCATCGGCCACCCTCCAGATGCTCGAGATGCTATCCAAGCACGAGCCACAGAATGTGCAGCCTCATGCGCGCAGCTATGGTCGCTGGCATCCCTATGACAGCCGCACCGACCACAGATCATCCCGCCTGACACGCTCACCTTCTCCCGGTCCATCGCGTGCGCGGCGTTCCAAAGCCCGGTCCCCTGACACATCACGACGTCACAACCGTTCAAGGTCTTCCTCCCAATCCCCTCCTTCCAAGCCATCCTTTCGAGCTCAAAAGGCCAAACCAGGCCTTTCAGTGTGCCCCAAATGCCTCGGGCGATTCCCGCATGATGTTCGCAATTGTACCTGCAATCTATGCTGGGATGGAACCCCGTCCCGTTGCTTGCACGATACTAGCGGCACCCTTATCAACCCCAAAGGCCAACCTGTCTGCCTGGACTGGCAGCGACCCTTTGGATGTACGCGTAGACACTCGGGTTCCACACCACTGCATGAATGCTCTGGATGTGGGAAAGGAGACCATGGGGCCCAAACGTGCCCTAGAGCTCAGAAGGCTTAAAGCCCTCACTCCCTACCTGCCGGATGCCTGGGAACTCTGGCTCAATCGGGCAGGTCTGTCCATGAGATACCTGTCTATACCGTGCAGTCTTCGCCACGGCTTCGAAGTCGGCCTGGCCAACCCTCCACACTCATTTACCCCGCCAAATAATAATTCCATTAATGAGCATCTGGACATATTCAATGAAATCGTAAACAAAGAAATTGCCAAAGGCCGGTACATTGCCCCCTTCACCAGGGCCGAAATAGAATCCACCCTAGGCCCATTTCAAACAGCACCGCTGTCGCTAGTTCCCAAACCGGGCAAACCAAACAAATTCCGCCTCATTCAAAACTTATCCTTCCCTTATCAATCCAGTCCTGACCTCACATCCGTTACTGCTAGAGTAGATCCTGACTTATTCCCTGCCCATTACAGCACATTCGAAATCATGACCCTTCTTATCTCGTCCCTACCACCTGGAACAGAGGCAGCTATCCGTGACGTAGCTGAAGCTTACCGTACAGTCCCGTCACACCCATCACAATGGTCCTCTCTTGTAGTCCGTCTTGATGAGGATAAATTTGCAGTTGACACATCATTTTGCTTTGGCTTTGCACCTTCAGGTGGAGTGTAGGGGGCTATTGGTGCAGCCGGTGCTGATATTATGAGATATTTTGGAATTGGCCCTGTTGCCAGATGGGTTGATGATCATATTTTCTTCCACATCCAGCGCAAGCACCTATCTGCCTACAACCAGCTCCGAGCTGAACTAGCTAACACCATTGCCAAAGAAGGGGGCTTTATTTCAAAGGGCAGGCGATCTTGGTTTCATGGCCCAACCCTCCCTGATGGTACCACACAAGAATTTGATGAGGATTTCCAATTTCCCCTACATGATTTTGCCAACTGCACACCCAGATCAATTCACGACCATCTTTTCACTTACAACATGGATGACATTGACTACATCACAGACCAACTTGGCATCCCCTGGGAGGCTTCGAAAGACATACCCTTCTCTACCTCACCTGTCTTCATAGGTTTATCCTGGGACCTCTCATCACACACAGTAACACTCACCGAAGCCAAACGCGTGAAATACCTGGCTGCGATCAGCGACTGGGAACAGCACCGCACCCACACGCTGCAAGAGGTACAAAAGCTGCATGGCAAATTACTGCACGCGTCGCTTATCTTCCCTTCTGGGCGCGCGTATCTCACAAATCTGGAATCCATGCTGGGCATTTACGGCCTTGAACCCTTTAAACCACGTACTCTGCCACGCAGCACTCCAGGCAACTTAAAATGGTGGCATTCCCGCCTCTCCACCATTCCTTTGCCCACCCGATCCATTCAACCTTCCCCGCCCCCTCTCAACCCACAAGCATTCTCTGATGCGAGCACAGGAACTGGCATTGGCATCACAATCAGCAACAGATGGCTTGCATGGTCCTTTCCCCCCAACTGGCGGTCAGATGGGAGAGACATCGGCTGGGCCGAAAGCGTTGCTCTCAAACTACTCACCTGCACCATCCTTGCGTCGGGAGCCTCCAACCTTCATTTCGTCATTTTCTGCGACAACATCGGCGTCGTGGAAGCCTGGGCCAATGGACGTAGCTGAAACCGCCAAACCAACGAGGTCTTCCGGCGATTGCATGACCTTCTACAGGATGCTAAATGCCTCCTCTCAGTCTGCTACGTCCCCAGCAAATCGAACCCAGCTGATCCCCCGTCCCGTGACCTATACCCCCCCACACATCTCCTCCTTCCTAGCCCCAGCATCCCGCCCAACCTGCGACCATTCCTCCGTGACTGCCCAATCAGGAGCAGTGCAGCCATCAACCCACTTACCATCC
>JBBPTK010000246.1:0-20041 GCA_038094135.1 Spongiforma cf. squarepantsii | reverse complement strand
CTTGTCATTTTTTGACATTCAAAAATGGTTTTTGAGTCATATATGCCTCAAATAAATCCCAAAAAATTCGGAAAAATTACCAAATATTACCCAATATGGTAATATACATAGGAGGTGGCTGTACACCAGTTGCAACTGCAGTCTTTTTCCATCTGCAACGGTCGCAACTGGCAACTGCAGTCCAGTTGCGATCAGTTGCAGTCCAGTCTGGTTGCCAGTTGCACTACCAGTTTGCAACTGGACTTTAAAACACTACTAGTGACAGGTGAGGGCGCAGGCAGAGGCTCGAGCATCTGATGCTTCAACTTGTTCTTCACATTACTGGATGAATTGTGTGCTGCAAAGGAATCTCAGAAGCTGGCAGTAGTGACACAATCTTACAGACCAACATACCTGTCTGCATATATTGGCCCTTCTTGCATTGGGAAGATGGGTGGTCAACTTGACAAGCTGAGTTGTGTTCTGGAAAAAATAATCAGTCAGTACGACAAGAGTTTACTAGTAGACTAGCATACCTGTAGAGTTCATGTTATGGTCTTTATTGCCAGTTGATCCACAGCCTGAAAGCATCAGTAGAGGTATGCCTTTAATAGACCAACACACCTGTCTTTGCATGCTGGTCATTATTGCGTCGGACAGACGAGAAGGCACAATAAGCCGCTTTGCATTCTACAAAACGAGTCAGTAGAAAACGAATTTAGTAGCTACCGTAGCTTAGCATACCTGTAGGGTTGGCATTACCAGTTGCTTCATGTTCTGGAGAAAAAAAAGTCAGTAGTGGCATAATTGTCTCAGATCCTGAGTATACCTAAAAGCTTTGTGTTAGGGTGCTTCTTGTTAAGCTTGGTTACCGAGGAACTCATGAAGAGTCATGTCGAGGTAAGCAAGCAACTTGGTAAAGGATCGAGGGTTCAAGGTTGAACAAGTAGGGACTCGCTCACAAGAGTTCTGAGGGATTTCAGAGATGGATTGCAAGGGAGGACCAAGTATCTTCTGTGAGGAAGATAGTTCTAGGCTAAGGGTACAAGTGCTACTCTAGCTAGAAGAGAGGCTACGTTAATAACTACTAATAGACCTACTTGGTGGGGGGTCTGCGAGGTCAGGTAAGGACAAAGGAAAGAGAGTAGCGAAGCTGGGAAAATAAGGGGTACCGCAGGTACTAAGGATAAATTGTAACACTTCTTGTGTTGGGAAGACAAATGGTCCACATTACCAGCTGATTCTGGAACATGTTCCGAAATAAGCCAGCAATGAAAGAACTATAGTAAACAGGCATACCTATAGGCTCTGTGCAACCGTCGTCTACATCCATGTTATGAGTAGACTCGTGTGACAATCAGTCTGAGTGCTCTGAATAAAATTGATCAATAACGGCTCATCACAAGAACTTGTGCATACCGGATTCATCATCTTGGGAGTCTTCAGCATCATTGGGTTGACCCTCATCACTCATATCATACTCCTGTTCATTATATGGGTCTTGCCAGTCCTCATCTATTCTTACTTCAGTATATCAATGTTGGGCACAAAAGAAGCATCTCGCACCTGGAAATGTATATCTATCTGGTGGTAAAGTATCTGTGCAACAGTAGCTTCGTTAGGGCACATTGTCACCATCACCAGACTGGAACCTAAAACGGGAAGACTCATCAGCCACCTGAAATGAAGGGTGCTCATCAGGGTCAAGTGGTGCAGCCTAGAGAAAATTTAAATATGATCAGCTTATAGGCAAAACAAAAGTCAAAGAGTACTTCTTTCTTCTCCTTTAGTACACGTTTCTTCATCTTGTCATTGACACATATTTTTGGCTTTGGCACCATTTCATTCACCGGCTCATCTGGAGGAATCACCACAGTACCCTTTCACTGTTGGTGAGTGATTGCATCTCCTATCTTCCACAGCTGATGCATGGAGCCACCCTTTCCAGCTCCTACACGTCTGGTGGAACACCATTTGGTCTGATATCCTTTAGTTTGCTCATCGCCAGAAGTAGGCTGTCTGTGCTTGCCCATGATGTGACTTGTAAGTATCAAAATCAGAATTTCAAACACAGTTTACATATCAGTGTCAAAAACAAATTCAACCAAACAACTCACTGGCATTGCCTGCAAGGCAGTCTCATCTCATGCATGTTTTCACAGAGTCTACATGGTGCCCTTGTTAACGCCGAGCTCAAGTTCCTAGTAACCACAAAGCTCGAGGAGGATCTCACGAAGAGTCGCGTCACTCGAGTAAAGGTTATGAACGAGAGGATGTTCTCTTAGTCACTCTTTCAGACTAAGGTCACTAGTATACTGAGCTATGATTGCGCAGAACTAGCTTGAAGCTACAAGTACAAGATGTATGGGTTTTTATAGGTAGCTTTTATGTGCACGGACCAAGACAGAAATGGAACGGTATTATACATGAGGCGGAATGGAAGATGAAAGCCTCATGTATCTGAAACGTGAAGTGGAAATGAAGAACAACGTGTTGTTGAAACACGTACCGAAACAACGGATGAAACGCGAAGCGGAAATGAAGAACAACGTGTTGTTGAAACACGTACCGAAACAACGGATGAAACGCGAAGCGGAAATGAATAATGTCAACGGACAGAAAGATGAGAAAAATGAACTGCCCGATCAATAGGAAGCACCGAGATCCATGATTCTTCGATGACACAACTCCTCGGATTGACGTGAACTGTAACAGCCCTGCTCTGAAGGTCAACTAGTCAGGTCTGCACTGTCATTTATTTAGTACAATGTATACAATGTCACAGGGTTGCTTATTTGAATCCTTCCTGAGTTTGTGCAACTCACGTATGCATATCTCACAATGTTGTTGCAGCATGCGAGGTCACAGGTTTATTCCTGGTGTCGACAATTTATGGAAAACAAGCCTAACTTTCTTTTTGCCAAGAAGCCTAGTTAGGCTTGGAGTTCTTGTGGGCAGGCCAGGCAACTCACACATTTGAGTATGAATACCCTGCCTGAAAACAATACAGATGCCTCAGAACATGATGTTCTTGTGCTTTACACAATGCAAGGTGATGTTCTGCCTGTATGACATTCCTGTGGGGCTATTGCCGCTTGCAGTTGAATGTCAGCCTCTGCTTGCGATGTGGACACCTACATGCTCCCCTAACATCTTAGCAAACTTCTTCAGACAAAAATTCGGTACCAAGTACACACCAGACTATGAAAAGGTGACAACTCGAAAGATTCATGTTCACAACTTCTGCAAGACTCTGCATCACTCTCAGTGGCGTTGGTGGACAAATCTGTCAAACCCAAATCTGTGGTCAGAATGGGTTGATCTGGGGCACAAAGAATGGCTGTTGAGAACTTGGAAGCTCGCATAGTATGTATATGGTTCGGTTCAGCTTTGAGATGTGGGAGTTGATTGACTCGTGATTGTTGCATGAATACCAAATAAGATTCAACATTCTTCCATTCCAACATGTTTTGAACTGACAATACTGGATCCCACTGTTGCAGGTGTGGCAAGGCATTCAATGATGAAAAACAGCTGCAAAGGCACATGGACCAACCCAAAGCTAAGTGTAATCGCAATGACATTCAGTTCATGGATCCCCTAGAGCTACTTCGACATTCTGAGCACTGGTCACACCACAGGGAAGACTATGCACAATCAGTAGCTTCCGTTGAGTCAGTGTCAATGGAGTCAGTATCAAGGTCGGAGGATGAGAAGGATGATGCACCCAAAGGAGCTGGCCATTTTGTGAACAAATACTTTGAGGGCATGGCTGAAGTACATCATACTAATGGATGCACCTTCCTCAAGGCCTTTGACGAGGACCAATTCACCCATATTCGACAGTCCAGGAGCCTCTATTACCCATTTGCTAATCATGCAGAGTGGGATTTGGCAGAGTTCCTGCTCACGTCGTCGCTAAGCATGGCTGCTATTGACAGATTCTTGTCATTAACACTTGTGAGTGCACTTTTCCTCATTATCTGAACACCCAATAATACTCACATTCATTCTAGATCATTGGGCTTCGTCTCTCATTCCATTCAGCCTCAAAGCTACATAGTCTCGCAGAGATTTTACCTTGAACTCCACCATGGAAGTGTCGTGAAATGGATACTACCCTGTATGCCACCAAAAGTCGTGTCAGGTTGTTCTATCATGATACTGTAGAGTGTCTGGAAATGCTTTTGTGCAATCCAATCTTCGGCAACTCCATCAATTTCAGTCCCTACCGTGTTTTCACCACTGCACAACATCTTCTCAGAGTTTACAGTGAATGGATGTCTGCAGACCATGCATGGAAGATGCAGGTATTTCACTGAATTCTGTATTCAACTCAAATTCTAATATTGTGTCTGTTCAAAGGAGAAACTTCCTGCAGGGGCTTGTTTGCTTGGGGTAATACTTTCATCGGACAAAACAAATGTGATGAATCAATTGGGTGGAAAAGTATCACACCCGCTCCTCATGTCATTGGCAAATATTCATTCAAATATCTGAAAGAAAGCTTCTTTACATGCATTTCTCCCCGTCACTTTCCTCCCTATCGCAAAGTTTATCCATGACAACAAATGCATGGTGGGGGTTTTATCTGATCGCTTGTATCATGAGTCCATGGACATTGTCATGGAACCATTGAAGCAAGCAGCTTGGATTGGGGTCATGCTGTCTGACCCCCTTGGAAACCAGCATTACTGCTTTACAACTTTGGCTGCCTGCATCATAGATTCTCCTGAGGCAAGTCTAATTGCATGTGTTTGTGGGAAAAATGTCCCCAGTCACCCTTGCCGACTACACTCAATTTGGGGATGACTTTCACCATCCTCCTCGGACTAGAGCTTTTACACTCAAGTCCCTGGAGTCCATCCTTGTCAATCCTGCATCTTTAGTGGCATTTTTCAAAGCCTGTACAGAGTCTCGTCTCAATGGTGTAGACCTTCCATTTTGGCGAGACTGGCTTCTCACTGAGCCCTCACGATTCCTTACCCTGGAAATCCTACATCTTTTCCATCGTTTGTGATACGACATGACTGTTCTTGGTGTATCTCAGCCATTGGGGCCACAGAGATTAGTGTTTTAAAGTCCGGTCCGGTCCGGTCTTTTTGTGATTTGGCAAAAAGACCAGACCGGACCGGTCGTGGGAAAATTCCAAAACAGGAAAGACCGGACCAGGACTGATGAAAACCGGTCTCAATTGGTCTTTTACCAGTCCGCAACCGGTCGCAACCGGTCTTTTGGGTGCCTGGAATATACTACACATTCCCACGGTTCGATCGCACCAAACATTTTGCAAATCGGTTGAGATCTCGTCGAGATATGAGTGATTTAAGTTTTTATCTTAGATCAAATACATACCCGAATGATCACTTTCTACTCGATCGCGATGTGATCGGTGACCTTAGCGGTGGCTGTACCGGCGTTAGTAAAGAGTAAATGTGAGAATCTGAGCTACTAATCGCGTCGATCCGATCATCCGATCTCGAGATATAGACATTTATATGTTTTACCTCCTTAAAATTTAGATCGAAGATTAAAGTACCAAAACAAATAGCTAAATTCTCGAAACAATTATGGTAGATGGGGTTGATAGATAGCTAATAGGGGCTACCTATCGGTCGCGGTCCGGACCAGTTGCGACCAGTTTTCAATCGGTCTTTCATTTTTCCAGATCTGGAAAGACCAAGACTGATCTTTTCCACAACCGGACAAGACCGGGACCGGTCCAGTTCAGTCTCAGTTTTTTTGCGGTCCTAGGACCGGACTTTTAAACACTAGATGCTGACACTACGCGGAAGCTTGAAAAGTATATCACCAGCTTCCTGAATCTAGTCGCAGTCACAAAGATCAGCATAAAAGAGAAGAAGCCTGGCTATTTGGCACCCATCGATCAATCCATCCTTGGGAAGAATTACTGAATGTTAGCATCCTTGGATTCATTCATGTCACACAAGAATAGTACGAAGAAATTGCATGTCAAGCATTATGGCGTTATGTGGATGGACATTTCAAGTGTTGATATGAAGATGTGGGTTCAGGTCGGGGATAGGCCAATCGACATCAAGCTGGAGAGAACTAATACACAGATTTGTGCTAGTGGGGTAAAATTCCTCTAAATTTAGTATGCTCATTGATGTATGTGACCAGGAAATTTATCCAACTCCCAACACAACCTCAATCGACAAGGCTTGTAAAACGATGGCCTTAAGCATCAAAGATTGTGCTTTGGAGTATGTGGAAGTGGTCCGTCAGGCACACAAGTCCCATCAAGAATGTTCGGATGAAAGTTCAGACTCAAGCTCAGACTCAGACCTGAGCTCAGACTTGAATTCAGGTTCAGTGCCCAAGGTCGCAGGAAGTCGCATTTATAGTAAGTTTGATTATAGAGCACTTTGCATTTAACTCAATGTCAGAACCCAGGCAATAGAGAGGTCAAGGAGATCCAACAATGGACTCCTGACCTCAATTTCAATTGAAAGAAGGTGGTGTCCAACCTTGTGTTTGCTGTCTGGACTGTCATGTACTTGTGGTACCAGAAATGGGATGATGGCTTGATGTCAAAGTGAGATCATACTGTAGGAAATTGAGCTGTTCAAACTGTAGAAACAAGTATTTGGTCAATGTTCCATATGTAGTAGTACTATGACCAGTGTGTTGTTGCCATGTTCTGTATTCAATGTTCACATTGGTGATGTGATGACAACATGACAATGCAATTGATCCCTGCCTTCCACTAAGAGTTGATTATTATTATATAAGGTAAGTTAGATTCTGCCAGCCTGGGATCTATTCAGTGCACCTAGCAAGTACTAATCCCACCAGACTAGCAGCAGCAGTAGTAGTAGAATCATTGCAGAACAATTACAGTGCTGTGCATGGCTATATAGTATATGAGAAACTGTGTTTACTGTATCAAGCTGTATCACTCTGTACTGGATGTAACCACTGTGGCAAAACCATACTCTTGCTGATGAAGGAAGTTGAGGAAAGTGATGGCGAGTCTACTGTAGACATTGCTAATGTAAACTTTTCATATTTTTGAATTGGAGTTCGTCAATGCAAGTCTCCTCCGTCTCTTCTACTTGTGTACTTGTAGCAGATAAGACCAAGAAATTAATCCATATTCCCTTGTCTATCTGTTCCTCAACCAAAGACATCAACACCCATGCTCTCATCGACTCAGGTGCCATGGTCAATTGCCTGGACTACTCTTTCACCAGGAAACACCAGATTCCTCTCTGTCACCTAGATAGGAAGATCCTAGTATGAAACATTGATGCTACCATGAACAAAAATGGTAACATCAAGTTCTCTGCTACACTTCCTCTCAACATTGCAGGAGTCCGCCAGATGGTCAAATTCCATATTTTACAATGTGGAAATGAAAGTCTCATACTAGGACTCCCTTGGTTACAAACCATCAACTCCACCATTGACTGGACAAAGAAAACTCTGTTCTTCCCAACTCCCAAGCAAACCTCACTGTTCCAACCATCCTCACTCTGCTCCACCTTAGAAAACCCTCCACATCATCTCTTCATCCAGACCATTGACACAGACCCTGTTTCTGACTCTCAACTCTTCGATTATCTTGACTATAACCTTGGACATTGATATCCTCATGTCGTGGTCAAGCATCTTATGGTTGATTGGATTGTTAGATGTGACAGACGTTTTGCCTGGACCACTCCTCTCCTCATCCAGAAACTTACCACTGCCACTGAACTGGCTATCGCAGCTGAGAAGACCAAACCTGAGAAAACCCTGCCCATCAAATATGCTATGTTTTTCTCTGTCTTCTCCAAGGAATCAGCAGACCACATCCCACTGTCTTGCTCCTATGACCATGAAATCAATCTCAAGGATACCTTCATCACTAAGGATGCCAAACCATACCCTCTCACTCCTGAAGACATATCACCACTGACATGTTCATTGATGAAAACCTCACTGCTGGGAAAATTTGTCCTTCATTCTCCCCCCAGTCCTCCCCATTCTTTGTCAAAAAGAAGGATGGTGGCCTTCACCCCTGCCAGGATTATTATTATCTAAATAAACACACCATCCGTGACATTTACCTCCTCCCTCACATTCTTGACCTTATCAACCATCTCAAAGGTGCCAAGCTCTTCACTAAGTTCGATGTTCAATGGGGTTATAACAATGTCCATATCAAGGATGGACATTAATGGAAGGGCACTTTCAAAACCCATCACAGACTCTTTGAACCTATGGTTATGTTCTTTGGGATGACCAACTCCCCAGCCACTTTTCAACGATTCATGAATGATTCCTTCCACAATATGATTGCTGAAGGATGGTTGGTTATCTATATGGATGACCTCCTTATTTTCTCCCCTGACTCCCAGCTTCATGAGGAATGCACCAGACGTGTCCTCCAGCATATGCAAGAACTTGACCTACACCTCAAACTAGAGAAATGTACTTTTGCTGCATCCTCTGTCAAATATCTCGGCATGACCATCCACCCAGATGAAGTGGCTATGGATCCCACAAAGCTCTCAGGAATCAAGGACTGGCCCAAACCCACATCAATCAAGGGAGTACAGTCATTCCTTGGCTTTGCCAACTTCTACTGACAGTTCATCCCCAATTTCTCCACACTTGCTCAACCCCTCCTCGATCTCCTCAAGAAAACCTCCACTTGGCTCCAGTGGGATAAGGCCCAATCTTCCTGCTTCCAGAAACTTAAGGATACTTTCCTCTCTGAACCCGTCCTTTCCATTCCTGATCATTCCCAACCATTTGCCATTGCCACTGATGCCTCTAAATTCGCCTCTGGTGGCGTTCTCCTCCAACCCGATACCAATGGTCAATGGCATCCATGTTCCTACCTGTCACAAACCTTCTCCCTTGCCAAAAGGAACTATCATATTTATGACCATGAGCTCCTTGCCATAATCCATGCCCTCAAAACCTGATGTCAAAGTTATCTCCACAGTTCCCCATTCCCTGTTCAGGTCTTTACTGACCATAAAAACCTCACCTACTTCTGCCAACCCAAAAACCTCAATCACCGCCAAGCATGTTGGCTCCTTGACCTTGCCGATTTCGATCTAAAATTGATTCATGTCCCTAGCAAACAAGTTGCTTGCCCTGATGCTCTTTCCCATCGTCCTGACCTCTGCTCTGATGATTCCTCTGACACCTCCTCTGTCACCCTTTTGCCCAACTCCCTCTTTGTCAAACTCATTGACACCATCCTCTCCAATCACATTGCCCAATCCTCTGCCTCCAACCCTCTCATCCTGGATACCCTTCAGGGTGATCTTCCCCCTAAATTCCACTCCCACTTGTCTGAATGGTCCTTCAATGCTGGCCTTCTTTGCTACAATGGTCATGTCTATGTCCCTCCCACTTCCAACCTTCATCACTCCATCATCACATCCTTTCATGATCACCCCTCCACCGGTCACCCTGGTTACCTTAAAACCCATCAACTCCTTTCTCATGAATTTTGGTGGCTGGGTCTTGCTCACTTTGTTTGTGCCTATGTTGCTAGTTGCACCCACTGCCAACAACATAAAGTCAACACACATCCCACCATTGCACCTCTTTCCCCCATTTGCTCCCTTGCCTTCCAACCTTTCCAACAGCTTAGCTGTGACCTCATCACTGACCTTCCCCTCTTCTCCAGCTTTGATTCTCTCCTGGTCATGGTTGACCATGGGCTTAGTAAGGGGGTGATTCTCTGCCCTACCAAGAAAACTGTCTCTGCTGAGGGCATCACCACTCTCTTCTACCATAAAGTTTTCCTCAGATTTGGCCTCCATGACTTTCTTATTTCTGACCATGGCCCACAGTTTGCCTCTGCATTTGCCAAAGAACTTGCATGTCTTGCTAACTACAAACTTGCCCTCTCCACCACCTACCACCTTCAGTCTGATGGAGAAACAGAACGAGTCAACCAGGAAATTGAGACCTTTCTTTGTATCTATTGCCATGATAACCCCACTTCTTGGACCGATCACATCACCATGGCTGAGTTTGCTCATAACCACCGACCCTATTCTGTCACCAGCTTAAAATCTCCCTTCTTCCTCATGATGGGCTACAAACCCCATTCCCTACCTACCCTTGTAGCCAAAACCTCCCTCCCCACTGTTGAAAATCACCTCAAAGACCTGTCCAAAGCTTGTGATGAAGCCCTTGCCGCTCATCAACTCGCTCATCAAGTAATGAAGACCCATTCTCAGAAAGGCTTCTCACCCTGGTCTAAGGGAGATCAGGTGTGGCTAGAAGCACGCAATCTCCGACACCCTTCTACTTCTCCCAAGTTCCTCCTGAAACGTGAAGGTCCATTCAAAATCCTCAATGTTCTATCTCCAATCACCTATCACCTCCAAATTCCCAAAACCTGGAAAATACACCCAGTCTTTCATGCTTCCCTCTTATTGTCCTATTGCAAAAACACCATACATGGCCTGAACTTCCCTGCCCCACCACCTGACCTTATCAAAGGCGAAAAGGAATACAAAATCAAAAAGATCCTTCATCATCAAGGTCCCTCTAATTCCTGCTCGTTCCTGATCAGATGGAAAGGCTATACCTCTGAAGAAGACTTGTGGCTCCCCGAAAAGGAACTTGCTCATGCACAGACCACCCTCAAAAACTATAAGAAATCTCATCCAAAGGTCTTTCCCCTTAAACCCACTCATACTCGACATGACTCTATGTGAGCTCCTCGTACTACACCTCTATCCACCTCTTTTCATCACCAACCGTCATGGCCATCACCATCTCCCTTTCCAACTGCATTGCTGCTCAATGTACTCCCTCTTCTCCTCTTGCTACCCAACTGCCCATAAATGCTGATCTTCTTTCCAGAATATTGTCTCCACCCCCGTCCTCTTTAGACACTGAGTCCTCCGTTACCAACTCCACAGTCCCTAATACTTCCATCGCTGTCCCCTTGTCACCTCTCCCTTTGATTCCTTCCCCTATTTCTTCCACTGCTAGTTCCCCTTCTTCCTCTAGACCTCTGCTATCTCCTTTGTCGTCAACTCTCCCCCATGAGATGACTGGACCCTCCACATTCCTTGGACTGCCCTTGCAACCTCCCCCAATGACACCATGCCTGACAACCATCGCATCTACCTCACTGCCCAACTCTCTGACCCCTGCATGGCCCTCCCCTCATGGCCAACACTGACCAGGGATCTTATATTTATCAGTCATACCTCGCCTTCCTACAGGTCAATCAACTCCATCATATAATCAGACAGATTAACCTCTCCACACACCCCTTTGACAATTGATCCCTTGTCCTCCTCTCCAACGTTGCACAAACTTGACAACCAGATCTTTGCCATCATGCATTAAGCCCAGATGCATGACTTCATCTCTTCTGTCAATGACTACCTGGCCCATCGTGCCTCCATTGGATTGTCTAATACCCCCATTGTGACCATCGCTCCTGATTTCCCATCCTCATCTGACCAACCCTTCATGTCCACAGAATCCCATCTGTTCTCCACTGGACCATCTGCCTTCTCCTCCCCTCTCTTATCCGCAGAGAAATGTGCCTTGGTTGCTGCAGACGAATACAATTACCATAAACTCTCCAACACTGGTCACATCCTGGTTCAACCTGACGACCAACATCTGTTATATGTGTCATTGCCTTGGTCACATTCAGATTGACTGTCCTGTCTATGTCTGTTCCAGATGCCTACACCACTCCAGGTCACATTGAACAGTCCTGTCCCAACTGTTTCTACCCATGTCATCAATCTGGGTCCTCATCCTTCAGATTCCCTATGAGTCAGCCCTGTAACTTGACCTACTTGCCATTCTAACTGATGACCCATCCCTGTCCCACCTCCTCACTGTACCTGCCATCGCTTCAGATCCCCTCAACCTCACTCTCCCTCTCAGGCTGGCGATGGTTATGTTGATGACACTGCAGAGGCCAACATGAGTGGCTCTCCAAGTTGGGAATCTCGCGAATTGTAATGTCTCATTGGAACTTCGACTCTAGTAAGGGGGTAATGTTACAATTTATTCCATTGTGGCTGTACTTATTTCTTCCGCTCTTCTCTCAGCTCTGCCACAGCCTCATTGTTCTTGTTTCACTTGTATAGGCTGCTTCCAATCTTCTCTCAGCTGTATCACAGCCTCATTTCTTGATTGTTTCATCCTGACATACTTCTCTCAGCTGTACCACAGCCTCGATACCACTATCCCATTCCCACTCCCCATAGCATATATAAACCCTAGCAGTAACGACCATGTACTCTAGCTTAGACCTCCCAGGCTTCCACCTGGAATCCACTCTCTGCTCATCTTTGAACCCCTTTGCCCCTTGAGGTGCCCTGTTCCACCATAGAACAGTAAGTCCTTGAACCCAGAATCTCTGATCTTGAGCCTTTTAGTCTCCTGGGTGCTTGTCCTGCCCCGACATGACTCCCCATGAGATCCTTGGCAGTGCCAAGCATAACAGGTTTCTTCATAATCAATGCTGAAGACCTGTGTAAAGCCTTTTGTGATGTAGCAGGCTTTATATTGTCCTTCAGGAAATTCTCTTGATGGTGGTTTCCTGACATATGTCCATCTCCCTTTGATGGCTTGATGACCTTTTGGTAATTCCACAAGATCCTATGCCTTTCTTTCTTTGAAAGATTGAATCTCCTCCTTCATTGCAGCATTCCATCTCTTTTGTTCATCTAATGGGAGTTTTAAGACATCTCTATATTGTTTAGGAATGTCATTGGTTATGGCTGCATTGAGGTGAAATTTGATCCAGTGTTCAGAAAATGGTTGTATATTAACTATTAATGATTCATACATGTCATCTGGGTTGTCTTTCAGATTTGTTGGATGTGTGTCATGACTGTGACATCTCCACTCCATCTTAGATAAACTCCGCCCTGATTCTAGTTACCTCTGCTTCTATTTCAACTCATTCTATTTAGTTCTGACTCTAACTCTATTATGTCATTCAGTATTTCACTTATTCAGTTGCCAATCTATTCATGACTGTGCTTCCTCTTCACTTTGTTGTTCTATTCAGTACATCTCGTTCTCCATACATAGCCTTACTAATTCTCTTTGTCACCTCCTGTGCTTTCCATTCTGTACTACCTCTTTCCTCTAGTATTTAGTTCTGCTTCTCTGTATTCTATTCCCTTAGTCTGAAGATTGTATATTCCTTACATAGTTCCTTCTCCTCTGCTCTAAATCCAATTCCTATTCAACTTCAAACTCTGAAATACGAGAACCAGGACCAGGCAGAGGCATAGCACTGTGTCATCAGTCACTGAGGCTGAAGTCCTCATGAACTCCAACTCTTCTGACCCCACCTTTGGTCAGACCAGAGCAGAGTAGAATGGGACTCTGATAGTGTCTTCAGACTAACACCTGTCTGGTCCCATCACTTACATCTTCTGATCATTCAGTCCTCCTCAGTCACCATGTCTGTCTTCAGTAACACCTGCTCTCATCCTCAGTCTTCTTCTTGTGTTCCATTGCACCCTCCTCCTTCTATCAGTCATCTCCTCCACAATTTATCAGTCATCTCCTCCACAATTTCATCTGATCCCATCTGGAACAAGATGTCAATGACACAGAGTTCATCTCCTTCACCAGGCAACCTCCTTCCAATCCCTGAACTCCTCAATTGGTCACTCCAACCACACCTTCCTCACATTGCTGTTGTATCTGACTCACTCCTTCCAAATCTGACTTCACTCCTCCATCTGATCTGCTCCTTGCTCTGGCTGCATCCATTAATGCCTTAGCCAATTCTGACTCCTCATTGCCCAATCCTCCATCTGCACCAAGGTCCATAAACCTGATATATTTGATGGATCTGATCTCCAACTTCTCCACACTTTCCTAGTCCAGTGCGAACTTGATTTCCAGGGCTGCCCTAGAGCTTTTGCATCAGATCATGCCAAAGTCACATTTGCACAATCTTATCTATAGTGTTTTAAAGTCCAGTTGTGAACTGGTTGTGCAACTGGCAACTGAACTGGACTGCAACTGGTTGCGATAGGACTGCCTCAGGTACATATTAAGAGCTTTACCAAGAGATCTGAAGAAGTGGGAAACGAACTCAGAGCCCCTATCAGAGGTGATGTGGGAGGGGACTTCATGCTTAGAGAAGACATTGATGAGGAACAACTTGACTAGTTCAGCAGAAGTGACTGTGTCATAGGTAGAAATGAAGATTGCTTGTTTAGAGAGATGGTCGATGACCATGAGGATGGCTGTGAAGCTGGATGAAGGAGGGAGCTGCTCAATGAAGTCCATGGATATGGAGTTTGTTAAGGTCAAGGTGCAGACGCAGAGCTGCGTCATTAACAACTCTTACACTTCATTCATTTCTTTGAACCCCTTCCGGTTCACCTTTTCTCATATCCGACTTCTCACCGCTTCCTCCGATTCCGACTAGTCCATTTCATTTCCACTATTGTTTCACCACTGTTTCGGTACGTGTTTCAACAACACGCTCATTTCATTTCCGCTATTGTTTCACCCTTCTTTCGGTGCACGTTTCAACAACACACACCTCTCATTTCTGTTGTTGTTTCAGATACACAAGGCCCTTCATTCTATTTCCGCCTCTTGTATGACACCTTCTATTCTCGGCTTGGTCCGTGCACTTGATTCATACCTATAAAAACCCATACCTATTGTACCAGTAGCTCTAAGCTAGTTCTGCACAATCATAGCTCAGTTATCTAGTGACCTTAGTCTGAAAGAGCAACTAAGAGAATATCCTCTTGTTCATTACCTTTACTTAAGTGACGCGACTCTTCGTGAGATCCTCCTTGAGCTCTGTGGTAACTAGGAACTTGAGCTCAGCGTTAACAAAAGAACTAGCTTTTCTCACCGCTCCTGCTGCTTAGCAGACCACCACCATTTCTTTCTCTGCTATACCTCCCAGACGAGGGATACGACCCCCCTCAAACTCTCCTCCCACTGTGTCCTCACCAGGAACTCATGGCACAGCCAACAACCCCAATGCCCCACCTCTTACTGATGAACTCAGGGCCTTATATCCCAGAGCTCATCATCGATTACTCGATGGAACAGTCGTAGACATCAACGGCTTTCGACTTCAACCCAGACAGCTATGAAGAGAACCTCCACCTCAACCCCCACTTCCACCAGCAGACCCTGACCCTGAATCCCCAGTTAACAACGCCATGGCAGATCCAGCTGCACGACCTACAGAGATAAAGGCAGGGTTGCCTCAGGACTTCTCTGGAGAAGGAAAGGATGCCAATCATTGGATGATGGCAATGAAAGTGTACTTCACGATGAACGAAGCGCTTTACAATGATGATGCAAGAGTGCTCATCTTTTTAAACAAGATGACAAAGGGAAATGGAGTCCCCTTTGCTGAATGGTATACAAAGATTAGCGACCCCGCCACGACGCCTGCCAATCGGACCTTTGCCAAGGTACTCAAGGACTTTCAGGCGATGTTCTTTCCATTCAATATTAAAGAAGAAGCTCGAAGAAAACTTCATGCTCTCAGGCAGAATATCTCAGATCATGAAGGGGATTTCCAGAAATATGTATCAGAATTCCGCCTGCACTCTGCCTGTGCTGGAATAACGGACCAGCTGATGCTCCTAGACTATCTGGCCACAGGGATGGATGTAAAGATAGTGGAGAAGGTGTTGAGCCAACAGGTTCAACCAGTTACTGCCGAAGAATGGATTACCCAGGCAGCCAAGTACCATGCCCAGCAACAAAGGATCGCTGATATCTGCACTGGAAGGGGAGGAAACTTTCAAAAGGCTCCCAGAGACCCGAATGCGATGGACATAGACGCTATCCGACTTTCACCCGTGGATAGAGCCCAACACATGAGAGAAAACCGATGCTTCATTTGCCACAAAATCGGTTGTTCGTCTCGAAATCATCCTTGCACCCCTAGATTGCCAAACGCTACCCCCAGGACCACTCTCCCGAATAACCCAAGACCCCGAGCATGGACCCGGACTATCGAAGCACAAGACCAACCCATGTCGGATTTAGGGCAATACCTGAACAAGATCTTCACCGATAGGAAGGTCAAGAAAGATGAACTTTTGAAAGTGCTGCAAACCGTCTATGATGAAGAAGAACCCTCAACCCTGGGCATTGACGTTGATATAGCCATGATCGAGGAGTTCCAGGAAGATGAAACCCCAACCAAGGATTTTTGAAAGGGAAGGGTAGGACAACAGTTACTACTTCCCCAGCTCTTGCTCGTGTAATCTGTACTTCACCAAACACCAGATGAATACAACTCCCCATTCACCTCTCTGCATTCGGATGAGCAAAATCTGTTGCACAAAAAGCCCTAATTGACTCTGGAGCCACCAGGAACTTCATCCACCAAACCCTGGTATCTCGTCATAATCTCCCAATGTCCAAGTTAGCCACACCTATCTCTGCAGCAAACGCCGACGGAACCCCAAACAAAAATGGGGTCATCAGACAAAAAACCACTTTACAACTCACTGTTGATGGAGTCACCTTTCCAATCACTCTGCTCATATTAAACTGCAGAAAGGAGGAAGTAATTCTGGGAATGCCTTGGTTGCAAACTGTTAATCTGCACATTGATTGGACCACTGGAACAATCTCCTTCCCCTCTCCTCCTAATCACAGAAGGAAGGAGAATGCGGGCGATGGGGTATCACATCATTACTTACTCCATTATCTGGGAATGGACCCCACGCTAGAACTCAGTTACCTATACAACCAACGATATGCCCCTCACCGCATTGACAAAACCACCCTTTCTACCCAGCTGGCTATCGAACAGGGGACAAAGATGGTCGTCCTTCCACCCCAACTAGCCGCTTACTGACGCGTATTCAAAGACCCCCCAGTTGATCATCTTCCCCCATCTCGAGGAGAGTTCAACTTTAGCATCACCTTAAAAGACTCTTTCATTCCCTGTGTAGCCAAGACATACTCTCTCAATCCGATGGAATGGGAAGCGTGCGACAAATTTATCAGTGAAAATCTCGCCAATGGATGAATCTCCCAATCCTCTTCACCCCAAGCTATAGAAACTCTATGTTCTCCTTAAGAGAAACGGTTTCTAGCAGAGTCAAAAAAAAGAAGAAGTATAGCTGAGGAACTATACTACTGACCTGGTTGGACTACTTGTGGTTGAACAGATGAGGATGTTTATAGTCTTTGTAAGACTAGGAGTGTAGTCTGGTAGACTTAGAGTTGTGAAGGAACTCGTAAGAGAATTCGTTATTGTACCAGTCAGAATGACTGGTCTTATATACTAAAGTACATTGTTTGTACTTATGTATGTATGAGTTCTATATAGGGTAAAACCCTATGTCCTGGATGAAGGGATGTAATACCCTAAAACCCATCTTGGTAATTGACCCTGTATCCTGGGTCAAGGGTTTAACCTAATAAGGTAAGTGGTTAAGGGTTTAGATATAACCCTGTACCCTGAGATGATAAGAATTAATACTGTCCAATAGGAAAAGTATCTCATGTGAAATATTAGTAAAGGTATTTCAAATATGAGTAATCCTTATCTATGATGTCATGTTCTAGACAATGATGTCATAGTCTAGAGTGTGATGTCATATAGAATGATCTAGAGTAGATCATTCTAGAATGATGATCTAGACATAGAATGTACTAGAAGATCATGTGACTTGTCATGTGACAGAGTCTAGAGATAAGATGACATAAGGATGTCATATGATCAATCATGTAATATGATATGATCATGTGATTAATCACGTGATGTGATATAATTGATTATCTCTGATAAGGATATAGAATATCATAGAAGTTCAATAGAATCTTCTAGATAATTCTAGTAAATCACATGATAAATCATGTGATTTAGGATGAAGATGAAATCTTCAAAGTATGAATATGAATAGCGTATAAGTGGTCATATGGATTATAAAATAGAAGTGACCATTATACAGAATATGGATATTGGAAATATCTCATATTCTCAACACAAGCTTCCCCATTCTTTTTTGTTGCCAAAAAAGATGGTAACCTTCGACCGTGTCAGGACTACCGTTGCCTGAACGAACACACCGTAAAGAATGCTGCCCCCCTTCCTCATATTCCCTTCCTCATAGACTGCCTCAGCAAATCTAACATCTTCACCAAACTGGACATTTGCTGGGGATATAACAACGTCCGCATCCACCCCGAGAATTGCTGGAAAGCAGCATTCATCACTCCATCCGGATTATATGAACCAAATGTCATGTTCTTCGGTTGCTCTAACACTCCACCCGACTTCCAAACCCTCATGAACCACATCTTCGGTGATTATCTTGCCGAAGGCTGGCTCATCATCTACATGGACGATTTCTGCATCCACAATGCAGACAATATGGAGGAACATTGGGAACTCATTCATAAAGTTCTCAAACGATTTGAAGAACATGAACTCTATCTCAAATCAAAAAATGCACCTTTGCTGCCAAGGAAATTGACTTCCTTGGGATGGTTGTCAGTGGGGGATCACTCATTATGGATCGGGGCAAACTCCACGCAATCGAACAATGAAAACCTCCTGCTTCTGTAAAAGGAACATGATCCTTCATCGGCTTCTGCAACTTCTACTGCAAGTTCATCCCCAACTTTTCCACCATCGTTCATCCTATCCTAGATCTGACCAAGAAAGGACTCACTTGGACATGGACTTCCGCTGCCGATATCGCCTTTAACCAACTAAAGGCAGCCTTCCTAAAGAAACCCGTCCTCCTCCTCCCTGATACCTCCCGACCCTTCACCGTCATGACTGACGCTTCCCTTACAGCCTCCGGCACCATTCTCATGCAAGCTGATGGCAATGGGGATCTTCATCCCTGCGCCTACCTGTCTAAAACCTTCTCCCCTGCTGAATGAAACTATGACATTTACGATCGCGAACTCCTTGCGGTCATTCATGCCTTGGAAGAATGGCGACATTACCATCAGCAAACCATCACTTTTCCATAGCCGAGGCCCCAGTTTCTCACACAATTTACAGGCATTCCAGCCTACCACAGTATAACACAGGCCATGACAGTCTGGAATATACAGGCACAGACATCATATTAACTAGTAGTAACAAATTCGACTGGCACTAATCTAACATAACATCAAGCGTGCTTGAAGTTTCTGGAGGCTTTGAACCTATAATATTGATTGGGAAAAGAAAAGAAAAAATATGTATACTAACACACCTCTCCACCGGCTATGACACAGCGAGTATACTTCTCCGACTGCGTGTTCATGGATGGCCGAATATCCGTTTTGTCAAATAGAGAGTCGAACACGACCAATGAGCTTGTCCGCGGCACGCAAGTCATTCTGGGCATTTTCGAAGAAGAGACGATTGAGCTGCAAAGCGATCATATTTCTATGAATGATCTCAAATGCGAGATCCTTCAATCCGCATGCGGGAGATTATTTTGTCACTCCACGCAGCCTCCAAAAGCAAGTAGGCTTCCATACTACTGCGCGGAGGGGGTACAACTTCGTGTCCAAGGCATGAGCTGGTGGTTGATCTTCTGAAATTAGGTACCTGGGACACTACGTCAGTAAACTATCACCACAATTCTGCTTATGTACTTACCTGTGGACTGCGTGATGAATCACGCTGGTAGTAGTTGGTACTAGGTGTTGGCTGCAAGTCATTGGCACGAAAGCCATTACGTGAGTCAGACTGGCCTAGATTTGACTGAGGTCGCAGGTATACTGGAGTAATTATATGCTCATGGAGCCCCATGTTTGGAGCAAGGTGAAATCGTTCGTCCGATTTGCACCCAGCATGCAGATGACATTCCTGTGACCCCACTAGTAGCCCAGTCATACTTAGTGTTTAAAAGTCCGGTCTGGTCCGGTTTTTTGGCTTCCTAATGAGGCAACCGGACCGCAACCGGTTGCAGAATTTTTCCAAATAAGGCAACTGGCAACCGGACCAAAAAAGACCGGTCCGCGCGCTGTCCGCATCTCGTTTTCACGCTTAGAAGTGGCTGTATGAAATGTAGATATGATTCCTAGCTAAATTCTGAGCTACTAACGTCGAGAATCGGTTCAGAAACGGGCGAGA